>ML802686.1:41629-61533 GCA_009831015.1 Picea engelmannii | reverse complement strand
GGAGAAACTGAGTTCCTGCTCAGTTTCAGTTGGTCTTCAAGAATGAAGATGAAGATGAGAAATTTGCCAGGTCCAAGAAGGTTCAGAGTCCAGCATATACAACAACGGTGGAGTTGTTGAGATCAGTATCCAAGTGGGAGATTATTGATTGTGGAGCCTAATTATCTTTCTGATTCAGAGGTCCTTACTTTCAATCATGTTTATACTCCATGAAGTATTTACACCCCAGAAGTATGTACACTCTTCCACGCGGAGGAGTGCAGAGGGGGGGTACCCCCTCTGCGGGGTCCAAGGGGCCTATCCCCCTGGCTGGGGGGTCTGGGGGCAAGAAATCCCCTAGCAGGGGTTCGGGGGAAACATCCCCTGATGGGGGTTCGGGGGTGAAGCCCCCGAAGAAAAAATTGCCTTGTAAAAGTATATTGTAATTTCATTGTAAATCTAGACCGTTCATTATAAGGTCACAGATCTAACGGTAGAGATTATGTTATGGTTTTTTTCCCTAGAAGGCAACCCTCTTTTATGAGGGAAATGTATTGCGGCTATGGATGATGGTGAATATTGTATTCTGAGAGAGGAGACTATGAGAGAAATAAGAGGAAGTTACAGCGGGTTTTGCTGTAGGTTGTATCTCTTCATTTGTTGGATAATAATAAAGGAAGGACCTGGCAATTTCTCTGGTGGACGTAGCCCACACTGGGTGAACCATGTAAATCTGTGTCTCTCTTGTATTGTGTGTCTTCTATGTTTTGTTTCTGCATTTGTTTTATTTTATTGCTCTGCGGTCCTGTTTTTCTAACAATATTGTGGTTAAAAAGGATTGAATTGCTCTATTACCGTTTCACCCCCCCCTCTCAGTAATCCAAAAAGAATTGAACAGGAAAATCTAGATATAAAAGAAGAATATTTCAAAGCATTCAAAAGGTCAAATCAAAAGGGAAAGAAAAAAGAAAAAGAGCATAGAAGCAACAGTGACATCTCGAAAGATGATGAAGAAATGGATAATTTTGTCAAGAGATTGAACAAGGGAACCAATGACAGATATAAAGGTAATATTCCATTGATTTGTTTTAATTGTGATGGTATTGGTCATTTTGCTAACCAATTTCCTCATAAGAAAAATAAGGGGAATGATGAAGATTACTCAAATAGAAAATAAACATATAAAGGTAAAAGAACCACAAATAATTTTTTCAAGAAAATCTTGTGCACCAAAGAAGACATCTCCTCATCAGATGAAGATGAAGTCAGTGCCAATGAGACATAAAGATTTATATTCATGGCAGTAGAAGAATCTTATAAATAAGACACCGAAGAAGAATATGAAGAGGCAGAAGTTGACTACCGAGAAGAATTTTTGATTGCCATAGAAGTTATAAGAAGAGAAAAGAGGAAAAACAAGAAGCTACAAGCATAACTAGACAAGAAGGAAGAAACTCTAGAAATAGAGCAGATAATCATAGAATTGAAGGTTCAAATAGAAGAATATAAAAGAATTAAAGAAGAACTCAAAGAAAATTTAGAATAAAGAGACAAGATCATTGGAAATTTGGAAGCAAAGATTGTCACATTGAGAAAGGATCTTCAAAAGAAAAATATGCAGAACAACTCAAATGTTTTGGATGACATTATCAGTAGTCAAATGCCTAATCATTAAAAGTTTAGACTTGGATACTCAGACATAAAATGTATCAAGCTCCAAAGAAACAAAACAAGAAACATATCGAAAAAGTTATGAAGAAACAATCAAAGGATATAGGAAGACCTACAAGGAAGATTATAGGGACAGTCCTCCACTGATAAGATTCATATTTCAGAATCGACGACCGATAGAAACAAATAGGCCTCAGGAAGAAGAAGGATTCATAAGAGTAACCCCTTTCATAAGATCTTCAACTCCCGAGCATCAAACTATATTTTTTGATTTATGCTATGCATGTAATAATTTTGGACATAAAGCCTTAAGTTGCAGAGCTAATAACAGGAACATAAACAAATTTGAAAGACATACACAAAATGGTTATCCAAGAAGGTCTAGTGAAACAAAGATAAGAAGCTACAACATGTTTTAATAATTGAGAACTGAAGTGGAATGATACAAGTGCAATAACTTTAGACACATGGCCAAAGATTGTAGAATGACAGTCTCTCCTAGAGAACTACGATAGAACCGAAACATTCATAGACATGAGCCTCATAAGAGAACATGGATAAGAAAGTAGAATCAATATAGAAATGAAGAGTGCACACTCTCTCTACAAGCTAAGTAGAAGAAGAATGGTTGGTACATTGACAGTGGATGTTCAAAACATGAAGAAAATGTGAATAAAGACTGGGTCTTAGAGATCGCAAGACTGGAAATAAAACGATATGAAGAAAATTCTACAGAGAAAAGGAAAGATGAGGGATACATAAAGGTTTGGAAAATAACTGAAAGAAAAGAAGGACATGTAAATAAGGAACAAGTTCAAGAGATTGTACTTTCAGGCCCTATAGTGAGAGATGAATCTATAGACAGAAGGAAATAAGTCAGATCTCAGAGAGATGATGAATCTACCAATGAAGATGATGATGAATACACATCAGAGAAATAATTGTTTTGAGCCATTTGACTTAGAGACTCCTAGATTATATGAATAATAGATAGGGAGAGTCTATGCGGTAGTTGAGACAAATCACAGAACCACCCTATGAGCATCTTGCAGAGTTTGAGTAAACATAGTAATGCTCAGAAACAACAATGACAAAACTCCCTACAAGTTATGGAAAGGAAGTGCATAGAACAACCTCTACGTCAAGGTAACTCAAGGTAGTATTTTATTAATTGAAAGTTATGTTGATGATATTGTTTTCAAAGTACTAATGATAGGTTAAGACATAAATTTGAAAAGGATTTGTAGAATGAATTTGAAATATAATTACTTGGAGAACTATCCTTCTTTTTGGTTCTTCAGATATGTCAAAGAAACCAAGGAATTTTAATTTCTCAAACTTAGTATATCAGAGAAATGCTAAAGAGGTTTGGAATGGAAGATTGCAAACTAGTTACCACTCCTATGCAAAGGAGTTGCAAGTTGAGAAAAGATGATGATTCAAAGTCTAGAGACCAGAGGCAATACAGGTCAATGATTGGTAGCTTACTATATGTGACAACATCTAGACTAGATATAATGCAGGTAGTTGGACAGGTGGCACAATTTCAAGAAACACCAAAAGAATCACATGTATTAGTAGTGAAGAGGATTTTCAGATATCTCAAAGGAATGAGAGAGTTTGCATTATGGTATCCAAAAGGAAAGGATCTATCACTTATTTCCTACACTGATGCAAATTGGGCAAGTTGCATTGACGACCGACGAAGCACCAGTGGAGAAACATTCTACTTGGGTGAGTGTTTAGTATCATGGTTAAGAAAGAAACAATCATCAATATCCTTATCTACAGCCGAGGTAGAGTATATTGCAAAAACAACATGTTGTACATAGGTTCTATGGATGAAACAAACTATGACAGATATACATGTTGAGTATGATGATCCCATTCCATTCTACTGTGATAATACAAGCGCCATCAGTATCTCAAAGAACCTGATGATGCACTCCAAGATGAAGCACATTCCAATAAAGTATCACTTTCTATGGGAACATGTTGCAAAGAAGAACATCAAAGTTTAATATGTGGGCACAAAAGAACAAGTGGCAAACATCTTTACAAAACTGCTTCCAAGAGAAGCCTTTGAGTATCTTCACCAGAGATGCAAAGTAATTTATAATACAAAATGAATTCTTGAATGATTATCGTATATGTCTTAGATCTACATGAGGAAGCACCATAAAGAAGATAATTCAGGTTGGGAGATCATTTTCAGGAAGATTTCATTTAGGGGGAGTATCCTCATGGATAGTTCAGTTAGGGGGAGCAGCCCTAGATGGAAAGATACCTTTTTCATTGATGACAAAGGGGGAGATTTATCAGATGCAAGCTTAGAGAAAGAGCATAGAGGCATGGTTCTAGGGGGAGCATGAGTGATACGAATTCAATATTGCATCAGAGTGTTTCCATCAATGAAAAGGGGGAGATTGTTGATTAGTTGGTTATCATTGATGTCAACCCTTGAAGAAATTTCGGTAACAAATTTCGATAGCACAATGGTTTGGGTAATGGACCCAATTTTGTTTGATGGATAATGGTATGATTTTTATATATTTGTAGGAAATACTATTCCATATGGATATTACATGTCATTCCATTTCTGTTGGTATGTGGAACGTCACATAACTCCTCACAGTTAGAGAGTTATGGCCGTGTGAAGTTGGAGAAAGGTTTGGGTAATGGCCCCAAGTTTGTTTGATGGATAATGGTATGAGTTTTGATATATTTGTAGGTAAGAATATTATATATGGATGGTACATGTCATTCCATTTCTAGTGGTATGTGGAACATCACATAAATCCTCACGATTAGAGATTTATGGCCATGTGAAGTTGAAGAACCCTCATGTGTCAGCTAGAAGCCCCAAAAGGTCAACGTAGTCAAAGTGGTTTAAGACATTTTAGAAGGTAAATAATAAAGTGAAGTGATGAGTGTACTATAATTCAAATTGAATACAAAATAACTTATTTAAATAATAAATTTAATGGGGAAATTACTAAGTTGACAAGTGGTTAGAAGTGGGTTAACCTTAAAATAAGGAAAGTGGGTTAAGATGGTTAAAAGGTAACCCCTTGAGGAAGCTACATGAAAGTATAAATAAGAGGCAAAGCTCTCTCATTTTAATTACACTTGAGCATATTGAATATCTATAGGTTACTGAGGTAACCAAAGGATATCTATTCTGAATTTCATAGGGAAGGTGAAGTAAAGAAGGTCGAAATTCAAGGGAGGATAAATTCTTTTGATGATGCTTTTTAAGGTATGTTATTTACAGGTCATCTCACCTTTTTTGTAATATTTTTTTTTCTAGATTGATTCTGACTGTGAAATTGGGAGGTTGTTGAGGAAAAATATCCAATTATTTGTGGTAAAAAATTTAGCTTGTGGGTCGTTTTATTTTTGTATTTACACTCCGTGGAAAATAGGGTTTGTGGCTAGTCCTGAAACTAGTCTAAAACAAGTGTCTTGGGTAAAAACACCATAACTTCTTCAAAACAGATACAAATTAACTAAGACAAAATGTATTGGTTAGGTTACATCCTTTAGTATTCTGTGTACAATTTTTAGATCCATACAACAAATATTCTATGCGGGGCACACTCTACAAGTTCACTCTCTAGAATAAGCCAAAATTCAACAATGTATGCCATTTTTGCTATAACCCATTTTCTGAGAGGTTGTAAGTAGTGAAATATGGAGGAATTACATAAAAGACACTGAAGAATGTTGTGTACCTTTTTTTTAGATATTTATTCATTACAAGTACACAGTTATTATTATTTCAAGTTAGGGTTTTTGACTAATCCAAAATTAGTCATGTGAGACTAATGTAAAGTTTGATAAAATGTTATTCTCTTGTTGTTAAAGTTAAGGAAGGTTTTCAGGTATGTGATCACATACACCAGGTCTATTATAGAGTTACAAATCAGATTTGGATGATGAAATTGATGAGATCTTTAGGTTGAGGTACAACTTGGTGCATGGTTGATGCACTTTTTAATGGTACAGGTTGATTACAAGTTGTTTGATATAGGTTGGTGCATGGTTGATGCACTTGTTCATGGTACAGGTTCAGGTACAGGTTGATGCATGGTTGATGTACTTTTTTATGGTACATGATGATTATAGGTTGTTTGGTACAGTTTGGTGCATGGTTGATGCACTTTTTTATGGTACAAGTTGATTACAGGTTGAGGTACAAGTTGGTGCATGGTTGATGCACTTGTTTATGGTACAGGTTGAGGTATACTTTGATGCATGGTTCAGGTTATTGGTACACATTGTTTGGTATAGTTTGATACAGGTTTACAACAATATATCTCACAGTGATAGTGTGACATTGGTTCCATCATTCTACTTCTATGTCAGGGCGGTTGGATAGGGTAAGAAAAGATGGTTGTAGCCACCTTATGCTTGTATTTGGAGAACATAGGGGGTTGTAGTCTCCTTTTGGTTATATCCAGAGAATTGGGGAGTTGGATCTTCGTTCAGGTTGTAGCCTGAGAAACTAGGGGTTTGGAGCCTCCTTCTAGTTGCAACTGGGAAACAAAGGAAGTTGGTGCTTCCAATGGATGTAATTCTTAAAGATATATAAGAAAAAACATTCTGTAGTTTTCTCCCAATTTGGGTTTCCATGTAAAAACATTGGTGTACTGTGTATGTGTATGATTTCTCATTTTTTCATTGTTTATTTACTATGAAACTATTGGATGATAATGCGACATTTATATAACACTTGCATTTTGTGGTTAAAAAATATTATTTCTCTATTACCGATTCACCCCCCCTCTTAGTAATCCAACAGGACCTTGCTTCCAAAATAGTGTGCTCCAACAGGTCCCGACAAAGGAACCATTTGTTGGATGTATGGGTTGACCCAGGTTCTACCTTAGTTCTCCAAAAAAACCCTTGAAACCATCGCCCCCCTGGTAAAACAGAAGGAAACACTATGCACAAAGTGCAAAATACAATCTCACCCTAGATGGCTTATGGGTGATTGCATGACCCAAGTATCTACAATCATGGAAGAGATGTAACTCATGGGGATGTTAGGCATATTAGAATTTTTTTTCTATTTCAACATTCATTCTACCGTACCATCATTCATCAAATATACTATTATATCCATTCAATAACATTCATTCTTCAGAAAACATCACACTATTCTATTGTGCGTTGTAAATAAGATTCAATAGAGTCATTCATTTATTTATTCATTCATCATCAAGCTTATAACACATCATATAACACACACATAGAAACACCATGTTTTACTATGGTTCAGCCCCCCTTAGGCTACGTCCACAAATATCTTATTCTTATTTGTTATTCTTCATCAAAAAGTCTTGCATTGTGCACATTACATCATAGGTTTTAGTATTGTTGGGGTTGTCCAGTATTGCACCAAGCTCCACAACTTGTGACCTGACCCTTAATTACACTCCATAAATCTCCATTAGATCCTCATCTATACAACCAAAACTGATACTTCGACCCAAAACATATGAAAGAATCAAGACTCAAAAAGGTTCTTCAAGATAGAATTTTCACACATGAGTTCTAAGATTGACACCTCCTATCTACCTCATACATCATATTTATATAAAAAGGTGGGTAAAAACCCTTTACATTGACTACCAAAATCCTAACTCTAGGTGGAATCAACTTTTCCACATTCGAACTTCCTTCGCACGCTAATCCACAATTTTGTCTCGTTGATTTTCCTTTCTTCCTGGCACGTTACTTCCCTTTCCTTATTGCACACTTCTTTTTCCTCATTTCCTATTGTGCACTTCTTCCTTGGTCCATTCATTATCTACCTTCTTCATTTGTTCTGCACTTACCTCATGCCTTTCTCCCAAAGTATCTTGGTCCAAGAGGTCCTGGCAATGGAACCATTTGTTAGATGTATGGAATGACCCAGGTTCTACCTTAGTTCTGCAACAAAATACTAGAAACCATCGACCACCTTAGTAAACCAAAAGGAAAAATTGTGCATAGAGTGCACAATGCAGTCTCACCTAAAATGGATTATGGGTGATTGCATGAACCAAGTGGCTGCAATCATGGAAGGGATGGAACTCGTGGGGATGTTAGGCATATTAGACTTATTATTTTATTTCAACATTCATTCTACCATACCATCATTAATCAGATCTTCTATTCTATCCATTCAATAAGATTCATTCTGCAGAAAACATCACACTATTCTATTACTCGCTGTAAATAAAATTCAACAGTCATTCATTTATTTCTTCATTCATCATTAAGCATATAACACATTACAGAACACACACATATAAACACCATGTTTTATCATTGTTCACCCCCCCTTGAGCTATGTCCATAAAGATATTATTCTTATTTATTATTCTTCATCAAAAAGTCCTACGTTGGGTGCATTACATCATAGATTTTAGTATTGGTGAGGTTGACCAAAATCGCACCAAGCTCCACAACTTGAAACCTGACCCTTAGTTACACTCCATAAATCTTCATTATATCCTCAACTATATAACCAAAACTGATACTTCGACCCAAAACATATCAAAGACCCAAGACTGAAAAAGGGTCTCCGAGATAGGATTTTAAAACATGAGTTCTAAGATTGACACCTGCTATCTTAATCATACATCATATTTATACAAAAGGGTGGGTAAAAACCCTTTACATTGACTACCAAAACTGTAACTCTAGTTGGAATCAAATTTTCCACATTCTAACTGCCTTCATGCGCTAATCTGTAATTTCTTTGCATTGGTTTCCCTTTCTTTTCGGCGTGTTGATTCCTTTTCCTTCTTGTGCATTGCTTTCTCCTCATTTCCTAGTGCGTGTTGTTTCCTTGGTCCATTCCTTATCTACCTTCTTCATTTGTTGCAGTCTTACCTCAGACCTTGCTCCCAAGATAGCTTGCTCCAATAGGTGAGAAGGAAGAGTTTGAAACAAGGTACCAATTTCCGATGAATATCAAAGACAAGGCCAACCAACGCATTGGAGAAGAGCCAAAATACCAAAACAATTGTGAAATAAACTATAGTGTGGATGTTTTTCACTATATTTTCATTTTATGTTAGTTTATTCAACATACCACCTTAAGAATACTTGGAATGCTAGGCTAGTAACTACCTTTTTGTTTGTATTTAACGAACTAGAGCTATGTAATTTTTTGAGAAACTCTTTGAAGAACTACTATAATTGTTGTTGTCTCAACACAACATGTTATATGTGTGGGTGTGTGTGTGTGTGTGTCTACACATACACACCAAGGATACTTTTAGGAATCATCTCATCTTTTGCAATTGAGATATATTATAAAAGGAATATATTGTAAACAAAGGTTACCTCCTCAAAGAGGCTTCTTATTCATTCATTCTCTATATTTATTAAGGCATGGCATTACTCATTTATTATATTTTTTTGCTATTTTCTGTGTTTGGTCCATAACATTCGGTATTAGAGAAAATGAAATTTGGGTTTGGCTCCTGTTGACAAGTTAAATTACAAGGTTTGCTAGATACTAGTTTTTGAGTTAAATTTAGTGAACAAAGTTTATAGGGTGCACATGATACATAACAAATTCCATTCTATTATAATTTCATATTTTGGTTCACTCTACTTTGAAATATACATGTTGTGAAGTTAGGTTTTTTTATTAGTTATGAAACTAGTCTTAAATATGTATACTTAGTAAAACATTACATCTACCCAGAACTAAAATGAGTGTTGCTTGTTGCATTGGAAAGAAGATGTACCAGGGTGGGTCCAATCCAAATTTTACAATTGAATGTGGTATTTCCATTTTGGGAGTGCATACAAGTTCACTCTCATGAATAAGGAAAAAAAACCAGTTTTGGTAATGCAACCATGACTTTCTCTGGGAAGTTCCAAAGTGAATGGGACTAATGGAAGATTGAAGACAACATCTCAAGGTATATCCTAGAAACATTTTTAATACAAATGATTATAAGTGGTGAAGTTTTAATATGATGGATGTTGGTTAGCAGGGCCACCATTTCTAAATTAGATATTGGGTAAATCTTTGAAACTATTAAAAAAAAAAAAAAAACTACGTAGGTGTGGGTGTTATCGAACAAATCGGTAGGTGTGGACAATAACATATCTCCCTAGATCCACCTGGATCTAGAAAAAAATAGGACAGGACATGACTCTTTCCCTAAGTTGTGATCATTGAATCTACTAATGAGAAGAAACGAGTGAGATACCTTTGTATCGCTTCCTAGGTCTTTGTTTTTCCTGCTTCTCTCCAGTGCTCTTATGAGGTCAAGACCAAGACAACACAAACCAACGAAAGTGAAGGTGATAAAGTATATTCAATATCAACCTATGCATATGATCAAGGAGTTACGCAATAAAGTAAAAGTGACTTTATGGGAAAGGGACATGCTGCTTTATCATATTAAATGAAAGTAGAAGATACAACCTGATCGCCTTGATGTTGCAAGCTTCCTTTCAGTGACCCTTGGTTCCAACACACACACTTGATTTGTACTTGCATGAAGAAGATCCAAAACCTCTTGATAGACCAAATAGATCCTTCAAGCTTATGTCCAAGCAGGGTTCTTCACACAATTCTTTCATCAATTCTTCATTCAATCTTGCTTAACCTTTTCCGTGAGAAACCTTTCAATATATAGGAGAAGGATAGATGGTTAGATGGATGAGGATAATCCCACCAAATATGAGAAGTCAGTAGAATGACAACCATATGAATTCCAAATCATTTTCTAGAAGATCCCCTCATATAACCTTCGTGATCTCTTCTTCTTTCCAAACATAAAAACAGGTCTACACCCTATATATGGAGAAGAATGCGAGAAGTTCGCACCCTAAGTGTGGGTGGCCTATGAGAATGAAGGATTATCACACCCTATATTATAGGAAGCCTGCGAAATCATCTTAAAAATATGTTTTTGGAAGAAGACAGGAGCCAGTTTTCTCAGGCAAAAATTCCTTGTTGGGAGCCTAAATACATCACTGTTGAGACACCACTAGAGTGACCAAAATCACGTGTGATAGAATGCCCCCCAAAGTATTAGACCATAACTTGTGACAGCTGAAATACTTTGTAAACTACGTGCGTGTGTCAGAGACTAAGAGCACACCTAATTGGAAACCTACAAACAACCAAGCATCTGCAAAATATAATACCGGTTCTGAGGTAGGCATTCCCATACTCAGATCATAGATTGATTAAATCATGAATGTAGGTCATGGACAACAATCATACACCATGGATCCATGTCATCAAAATAATGCATAGCCACTAAGAATACACTGTGGATCTATGCGAGAAGACTTAAATTAAGACAGCATAGCCACATGACATACAAAGTGGATCTATGTGCTGATGAAAATCATACATACTCTGTCACAACCTAGATAAAAAAGATGAGACCCAGGGTCTTCAATCCTGTCACCTGAAAGTACGAATCTAGCCATGCGATTACATCTAATGAAGTCAAACATGGTAGAAACCAGTTGATTACCGGTCATTGATGAAACCGTTAACAAGTGCGAGGGAAATCACCATTAATGTCAATGACTCCCAAGGTACACTAGTACAATCCAACGAATGTGAATAAATGAGTTGAGGTCAAACACTCGACAGAACCTCTCGATCAAGGGTCAATAATGAAAACTCATTGTCGAAAGCGAGGAAACCCTACCATTGAGGCATGTAAGTTCCAAGGTACCAGATAATTTCTAAGTCTTGTTTCCAGATAATGAGTTGGAGACGACGGAGCAAGAATCGTCACAGGAGGGCCTTGATGCATCCCCCATCAATGACACAAAATAAGTAATAGATTTTGAGGGTGAAACAGAGTACGAATACAGGTTGAAACAGACACAGGAAAGGTTGACATAGTAAGGATGGACAACTGTAGATGGCCGACTCAATAGAGGGCTTGGATGAAATTCTCTTGAACATATGAATGACATGACCAAGGACTTGGTAGCACTGACTCAAAAATGACCCAGGATATGACCTTGTGGCAAGTCGAATGAGAGACAAATGGATTTCCCAAACCGAATTCAAATGATGAATAGGGGGTGTTATGTTCAAGAGCGACGCTTACTGGCATTAATATGAATATGAAAACCTATCCCTTTCCCAAAATTTCCCCCACCATTTATGGTGAGTACCTCTTTATTTTTACATAAGCTTGAGGAGGATAACATATGCTTGTTGATGTAAGATCATCCTTCGGATGAGTCCTTCTGAGTATATTTAACGAACCCTAGGAAGGAGTGGCTCGGTCCCGTTGCGGGTCTTTCGATTTTTATTTAACGAGTCCAAAGATAGAAAACTCGGGGGTTTTTCATGTTTTGAGAGTCTGAAAAACACTTAAAATGGACTCTCTCAGTTCATTTTTCGTAAAATAGTTCGACAGGACCGAAAAAGTGATAAACTATCGCCCATTGAACGTTTTGTTCAGATACTTTTATGAGCGTGAACAGAACAAGGTCGCTCAACCATATTTTTGTTTTTATGGAGTGCGAAAAGAGCTTAAAGGTTACTCCTTTGTGTTCGTCATTTTCATGTGACCATGACGAGTGTGAAAAGACGAGAAAAGTATACTCGGTTACATTCTCATGTATTTTCGAGCACGAGAATGAACGAAGACTGAGCTCGAGGTTTTTTTAAAAACCCTAAAAAGAAGTCGTACATGTGACAAAAAAGATAAACATTTGTACTCCTTCGTGTGCACTTCAAAGTTTCTATATCTGCAAAAAATCGCACTCATAGGATTATTAGGCATTAGGTTTTATAGACAAAACAATATAAAAATAAAAATAAATGGTAAAAAGTGAATAAATATGGGTAAAAAGGGATTTTACCATTTTCATTGTGATTTTGCCAAAAACTTTGCCCAATACACCTCATTTTCCCCCAAATTTTGTTGCTTGATCGCGGGAGGCACAAGAGATCATTTGGCGAACCATCTCCGCCAACGAGGTAAGCTCTCGATCTTCTACCTTTCCCATGGTTTATTTCTAGTTTTCATTGACAATTTTCAGGGTTTTAGGTCCATTTTAGGGCCATAAATTACGCCCAAGCATTCTCGCAGGCTGGCCATGCGGGACCTGCAAGAATCTCACACTGTGATAAAGGGGCACCTATGGAGGCCGAAAAATGAAATTTAAATTTGATTTTTTCTCAATAAAAAATGTGCCAAGTGTTGGGCTAAAGATATACCATGTAAATCAACATTTAATTGTCAACCCGGGGAGGTAGACTTGGAGGAACCAACACTGTATGTGCAGGGTTGAAGAGAGAGTTTCAAGAATGTCAATTTACTTCAAAAGAAACTGCTCAAAGAAACTATACTAATCTGCCCTGTTCTGCACTGATCCTGCACTGATTTTGTAATAGCTCACAAAATGTGTTTTAATCATATAAATAATCTACTGAGAAACTGATGACAGGAAATACTTTAACTCTGCAACTTATCACTCCACAATCACTCGACAACTTCTAACATATCTGCATCCTCTATTGAAATGTAATAATGTAATGAAGCTTTCTTAATTTATGAAATACCCAAACTAGATCTCAAGCTCGAAAGTAAAAACTGAAGCCAATGGACAAATCGAAACTGAAAAATGTAATTATACTCTAACTCAATAACTGGAAATTCACTCAAATTTTGCTAAATACTAACACACTAATCAAAGTCTACTACATTTTGAAACTTCAAATTCATCGATGCAATTGAAATCTGATTATGATGCTCATAACCCGTCTCAGGAAAAGGGAGCCCTGCCTTCTTCATCAACTAGTTAGTTTATTTAAACAAATCGCATCAAATCCTATGAATGATAAAAGACAAAAATTAATCAACTCTATTACTTCAATAAATGAGAACAATACTATGCTGGAAAATCACTTATCACCTTCTGTCTATTCTATCTCTGTTCTACTATCTATTTTTGTTCTACGTTCTATCTCTACATAATATCCCCCATATCTATTCATGAATTCCTTCCATCTAATTTATGTCCCCCTCTATCGAGCATAGAAACTCTTATATAGAGTTTTGGATCAGTTACAATTATGTTTCAGTTCCTTACCCTGTGCCTCTTGATAAGCATTATATCAATTACATGTGCAACCGAATGCTTCTGCGCCCCTTAAGATAGGCGATACCATTTGTGATATGGTTACATTTACAAATGGATAACAACATTATGTAGCCGATTCTTATAACGCCTTAATCTCATGACACGAAGTGTCATGAGATAAGGCAATACATTTATCCTTAGAATGTAAAAGAAACACCTGGAAAAGATCAAAACAGAAGGAGTTGAGAAGATAGTTTAACGTGAATGGGTTGTCCACCATTTGTGTTTGAGGAGAATTTGACCAATTCATAGAAGAATAGAGCTAGGTGGATTGCCTTGGATATCGACTTGTTTACTTTCTTTGTGTGGTAGTAAACACATGGCATTGATAATTCTCTTGGAGATCTTTTAAACAAGAGGCAATGTGGCAGTCTTCAAGGAAGTTTATGGTTTCACCTATAAAAGAGCACAATGCATCCACACAATCGTATGGCAACAATGACTGACAAATGTCCCAGGAATGGCGCTCAACATTTAAACACTTGATGGCCACATCCAAAACCGAGGAAAATGAATAGCTTAACCAATGCACAGATTGGTATGCACAATATGTCATTTTAGTGACATTCTATTTGTCCATTCAGGCTCCTCACGACAAGTATATGAACTTGGTCGAATGATCCTTCATCATTATCTCGATTTCTATAAACTGCCATTCCATTGTTACAATGAGTGATACCATTAATAACATAGAGATTTGGAACACTTCATTAACACTATTGGAAGTGTCTGATGTTTGAAGGTAGTAGTGATAGAAAAATGGATGCATTTTCTTGTAATAGTGTTGTAATGATATCAAAAGAATGCCAAAGCATATGAGAAAGGTTTTGTAAGAATCCATAAGAAGAAGACTTCATAAGTATGAAAATCTTAGCAACTCAATCATGAAAGAAGCCAAGAATCTGCAATAAAATGTATTAAATCACTCCCAACATTCCCCCATGCCTGGCTTTTTGCATGTCCTCATGCAAACAAATTCACCTCTTTAACACTGGCACATTAAGAGGATACTAGCAGTCCCAAGATCTCTCCATTTGATTGATGTGAAACTTGTTGTGAAGATCCCTTGCACTCTTAGGATGTTCTTTCAAAATATTTAAACATCTTCCCCTCGACTTTATCTCAATAGAGACTTGGCCCTTCATCATTTGCATGGAAACTTTCAATCCATTTCTTATTGCAACTACTGTTCTTTTTATTTGCAGAAAACACAAATTATTTGAAGGTGCTATCCTTTATTCATTATCCTACCTACCTACCTACTTAAAGAAACCATTTCTTTTAAGTATAGGCAAATAACCAATGAAGCCACCGACGTAGCAAAATCAACAATAGACTCATACCTTTTGATAGAAAATATATGTGCATAACTACCAAGGTATGCTAAGCAAGCAATACTGGTTGATTGATTTCCAAGAATTGTTGAAGAAGAAGAGCATATGAAAGTTGTGAAATAGATTGAAACCACTGTTCAATATAATCATGCATACCATTTTCTTTTGCTGGTGGAATTTCTAACTGCTTGCTCTTCTTTGTAGGTTGGCATGGATGCTCAAAGGGAAGCACTGGACAAACTAATTTCTCTTCCATCTCTTGAGCTACAGATATATCTTTAAGTTCTTTCAATATGCAAGAAAGTTCATGCAACAATCTCTTCTTTTGTTCAACCATGCTTGGATCCATTTACTGATTTTTATGATTTTTCTTTTGTTGTAGGGGGTTTGCTAAAAAGATTTGCAAGTCACACCAAATAACCAATTCTGAAAACTAATTTGCAAACTCAGACTTGCTTGAAATGAAATCTGCACACTTGCTAAATGAAATATCCTTCTACTGAGAATGAAGACACACTTGCTCTATGTAAACTTAAAGAAACAAAAACTCTGCTGAAAGGAAATGGCATCTGTTGAAAAGAAAGGAACTCTTTGCTGAAATGAAGATTACTTCTACTGAATCAACTGCACACCTTCTTATACTATTGAAATAAAAAACTCTCTTATTATTGAATCAAATCTACCACTGTTGAAATGAAGACTCTCTTGCTGCTAAATACACTCTGATACTGTTGTAATGAAAGCACACTTGCATACTGCTAAAAATGAAAGCACACCTTGCTTTTAAAGAAATACTTGCCGAAATTGAATCTACTTGGCAAAGTGATCTGAAAATGAAAATGTTTGTATTGTTGTTCAAAGTATTCATTTCCATACAAAATAAATGTGCAAAGTGTTCTTTCATCATGGTTTATAAATGTTTTGTGTGAGGGAGTATTGTTTTGATTTAGAGTTTAAATATCTTAAATCTGTCTAACACAGCAAAATAAATTCACCATACACACAGCACATGATGAGGCAGTTCACCCCTCCTGGGCTACATCTGTCGGGTCCAAGGCTCCCAATGGGCATGTCCTTGATCTATTCATGCTCAAAATGGTATTACAATGAGAAAAATGCCTATAAAAGGCCAAACCAGCTGTGAAAACGAATTTAGAATACAGACAGAAGCTTAAAATGACTATGTTATCACCTAAAATAGTGAAGGCTGATCTAATGCAGCTCCTTTTCCCTGAAGGCCTTGATGGCTCCTCAAGTTATTCTGACTTGAAAATGGATGAAAAACACCTCTGTTGGCTCTGCAACCTGTTCCATTCACTCCAAAAGGCTAAGAATACCCAAAATCGACCAAAAATTCGTGCCAAATAGTTTCCTGTAGCAAAAGTTATGACCAAAACCAATTTTGTCCTCTTTTCCCCAAAAAACTCTACCAAAAATGGAGTAGCGGGAGTTAACATTGCTAAAAATGGAAAATGCGCCAAACAAGGCAGACTCTGCCCAAACTTCGCCAAACCATTATCATGCAAGTTTAATGTTAGGGTCATGGTCACATCGACTCCGCATAGACCGCCGAGTTTTATGGTTGGATAACCACGTTGCAAACCCTTGGCATATACAGTTACCCCCGCGTGCAATGTGAACGGTGCCAACCGCAACCGTTTGCAACCTGTGGCATATACGGTTACCCCCGCATGCAATGTGAATGGTGCCAACCACAACCGTCGGGGCTATGGCCTTGGTTCTGGCTCGAGGTCTTGTGTAAAAGGGGGCTGGTCCTTAGGGGTTGGTCCCCTTTTTTACCGCCCATCCAAACTTGTTTCAAGTTTTTAAAACAAATGTGTCGTTTCCCTTGTAAGCACCACCACTAGCCTAGGCGGTTAGGTCTCGGGGTTGTCCTCCCAATGACCCGCGGTCGAATCCTGCTAACTCAAAATTTGTTGCGCGCTCCAATATATATATATATATATATATATATTAATGAAATAAGGGATATTCAAACTTGAATATCTTTCACATGCAGAGTCGGTTTTGCGTGTCATTCATGGCAACAAGATCATATCAACGAGACCTATCCAGTCATTTTGACTTCAACCACTTCTGAGCAATTTCAATTTTGAGCATTTTCTTCACTTAGGACATGATCTCCTGATCACACCTCCCAATTGGGAAGCTTTTGGACCCCAAAAGCCTTCAATTACATGTTAAGAAGATGATGGTACAGGTCCCTCACCTTTTCCAATTCAATCCACTTTGCCTTACTCGGTTTGTTGCCTTTAAGACCAACCTAAACATAATGAACATTTCCCCTCCTTGAAGTGCATGTCCTTCTGTCAAGAATAGCATCCTCTTTCAACTCATCCAAAAATTCTGGTGAGAAATCTTCTATGGAAGGTAGTTGAATGTCACTTCCATAATCAGAAATTAAAGGAGGCTCATACAAACGTAAATTTTCCACATTCATAACGGAATACATTTGCATGTATGAAGGCAAATCTAATTGAAAAGCATTATTTCCAACTTGTTTAAGGATCTTGAATGGACCATAATGAATAGGCTTCATCTTTTTACCTTCTCCTTGCGTTCTTTCCTTACTAATATGTAGCCATACCTCGTCCCCTTCTTGAAACTTATGATCAATTATGTGCTTATCATGCCTCTCCTTGTATTTGCCTTGACTTTTTACAAGTTGTTCTTGCACTTGCTGATGTATGAGCTGAATTCTTTCAATGAACATGCGAACTTTGTCAATGTCATTATCACCATCAATGGCCACATCCTTCTCAAGAATAAAATCTAAAGGTGATTTAGGCAAATACCCAAAACAAGCTTCAAAAGGTGAAGTATTTGTAGAAGGGTGCTTGGCCCAGTTGTAAGCATGTTGAATGTAATGCAAATGCTCATCCCAAAGCTTGGGATGCTTGTTGCAATAACCTCTCAAAAGATGTACAATGGTTCTGTTCACTACTTTTGTTTGGCCATCTGTTTGCGGATGGAAAGCAATACTCTTTTTCAGCTTGATGTCCATCATCTTCCATAAATTGGACCAAAAATTCCCCACAAATCTGGAATCCCTGTCACTAACAATAGAAGTAGGCAAGCCATGATGAATCCATAAATATTGAAAATATAAATCAGTAGTTTGTTCAGTAGTTATAGTTTTCTTACATGGCATAAGAATACACATCTTGCTGAAATGATCAACTACTACATAAAGATAATCATGTTGCTTTCTAGATAATGGTAGCCCTCCAACAAAATCCATAGAAACACTTTCCCATGGTCTAGAAGGTACCGACAATGGCGTATATAAACCAAGCTTCCTATTACTAGGCTTGCTTGTAGCAAATAATGAACAACCTCTAATGAAACGTGAAACACTATCTACCATGCGAGGCCAATAACAATACCTCTGTAAATGTGCCACCATTTTGCTTACCCCGAAATGTCTAGCTATGATAGAAGAATGAGCTTCTCTCATGATGCTTAGTCTCTCCCCCCGTGGTATACATAACTTGCCCAAATGAAACAAAAAATTATTATGCAAATGATAATCATTCTCCTCAACATGATTTCCTTCACTCAAGTTAGCATATACATCCTTAAAAACAACATTTGAAGTATATTGCTCTATGTAACTTGCATGTACAATAGAATCATTCTTAAGCAAAGTATTAGCACAAATAATAGGCCTTGAAAGCATATCAACAACCTTGTTGTAAATACCTTTCTTGTACCTTATTACCAAGTGAAATTGTTGTAAGAAGCCCATCCATCTGAAATGACGTGACTGTTACAATTTACTTTGTGATTGCAAGTATTATAAAGCCCGATGATTAGTATGAACAATGGTTTCTTTGCCCATCAAATAGTGCTTCCATTTCTTGACACTTTGAACCAATGCATACAACTCTTTATCATATGTAGGATAATTCACAACACCATTAAATGTCTTAGAATGAAATGCAATAGGCTTACCTTGTTGTAAGAGAACTGCACCCATGGCGTAATCACTAGCATCTGTCTGAATCTCAAATGAATGTCTCAAGTCCAGTAATGCAAGGATTGGAGCTGAACTTGTCTTTTCTTTCAATGACTCAAAATATTTCTGTTGCTTGCCTCCCCATTGGAAAGCATGCTTCACACTAGTCACTGCATGCATAGGAGCTGCTATGGCAAAGAAGTTAGAAATAAACTTCCTCCAATACTAAGTTGCACCCAAAAAACTTCTTACCTCTGTAATGGATTTGGGATTAGGCCAATTCACAATGGATTCTACTTTGGAAGGATCAATTCTCAAAGCACCTCCTCCTACTATGTGTCCCAAATAAACCAAATAAGTTTTCCCAAATTCACATTTTGACATTTTAAGAAATAACTGATTTTTCTTCAAAATATCAAGTACTTTCTTAACATGCATGACATGCTCTTCTCTAGTATTTTTGAAAATTAAAATGTCATCTAAGTAGACAATAATGAAATCATCAAGAAAAGGACGTAATACATCATCCATTACCCGCATGAAAGTTGCAGGTGCATTGCATAAACCAAACGGCATAACAAGCCACTCAAAGAGTCCTTGTTTGGTTTTAAATGTTGTCTTCCAAATGTCACTTTCTGCAATTCTAACTTGGTTATAACCACTACGTAAGTCTAACTTAGTGAAATATTTAGCATCTTTTAATTGATCCAACAAATCATCTATTCTTGGAAGTGGGTATCGATTCTTTACCGTTATTTTGTTCAAAGCCCTGAAGTCCACACACATGCGCCAAGTTC
>ML802686.1:19277-41235 GCA_009831015.1 Picea engelmannii | reverse complement strand
CCATCTTTAAAGAGATGATATTTATTTTCATGGCGATGAAAGATCACTTTCCTATCAAATAAGTAAGGACTTCCCAAAACAATTCCTGAAATATCAAGTGGCACCACATCAAGTTCAACTGTGTCAATAAAGTGTGCAATTATGGCGAATCACAATATGCATTTTCTTGAGACTTGTAAATTTGCATCCTTACATATCCACCCAAGTGGATAAGGTTTTGGATGTGGAATGGCCTCCAGTTTAAGTTGTTTGACCAAGTCTTCTGATATGAAATTTTCTTGTGACCCACTGTCGAACAGTCTGTCAATTTTAGTATGTTTTGAAACTACCCTCACATGGAACAATTCAATTCTTTCTTCCTCATTAGGAGCTTGTACATGACAGTTTGAAGTACTAGTTCTTGGCTTAGTTTCAGTTTCCTTTCCCTTCATACTTTTCAAACCCATGGTTGAAATTTTGGTTTCATCCCTTGAATCGTCACCTAAATCTTAAGGTGTACTTGTAGTAGCTGCAGTTTTCTTCTTCCCTTGTTTTTGTTAAACTGATTTCTTTTTTCAGGATGTAATTTCCAATAGTTTTTTTCTTCATGTCCCTCTTTTGAACAATGTTTACAAATTATTTTTTCACCCTCTTGTTTGATAGATGCATTCTTTTTGCCTTTTCCATTAAAAGTTTTGTCTTTGTTTTTCCCTTTGAAAAACTTGTTTCTACCCTCATCAAAAGTGTTTTTCCCTCTTGCCTCTAAATGCATAGCTTGTACACAAACTTCATCTAGACTAGTAGGATTAAACATGAGGATAGTATGTTTAAGGTAATTGTGCAAACCACTGATATATTTCAGCAAAGTATCTTGACTTTTTAAGTCTACCCCTAATAAGAGTGATATTCTCCTAAATTCTTGGGTATAGTCTTGTACATTATGTCCCTTAAGCTGTCTAAAGTTTTGCCAATTCATTATAGCCTTTTATAGATGAGCTAATGGATAAAATTGATTCTTGATTGCAGTAATAAATTTATTCCATGATAGAGTAATCTTACCATGTTTCTTTATTTCATCCTTGGTCTTGGCTTCCCACCATACCAATGTTGCTCCATCCATTCTTAGAGAGGCTAGTTGTATCTTGGTGTTGTCATCATGAAGGTTTTGTATCCTTAAATAAACTTCCAATTGTCTGAACCAATTATCAAGTTTTTCTGCATTGACTTCACCATTAAACATAGGCAATTCAAATTTGACATCAAGCTTTAAAAAAGGACTTTTACTAGTGGTTTTCGACTTATGAGACTGATTTACCGAAGTCGAGGAAGACGATGTAGAGGAAGAGGAAGAAGATGGATATGGTGGATCACCATTTCCTCCATGTCCTTTCTTTGATTGTTCATTACTCTTCTTTCCTCCTGTGGAACCCTCTCCTTCTTTCTGGTTTTTAGACCCTTCTCCAACAATCCTATCATTTCTTTCTTGGTAGAGGATCCTTACCATTTCAATCATATCTAATAAAGCTTTCCAAAATACTCATTCTTCCTCCTTGGGATCCATCTCTTCAGGAGTTTCTCCTTCTCTTGAAGACATGCTTGAAGCTGCTTCTAAGGCTCTTGGAGGTGGATTTCTGACCCTTCTTGGCTGTGGATTCGTTTGTGCACTAACCAAGTTTCCTTCACCTCTCTGGAGTTTTAGCCTAGTAAGCATGAAAACTTGCAAACAAGTAAATTAATCTTTGCACAAAACCAATGCTAAGTAAAAAAAATCTAGCTTCTAAAGCTCTAATCTTGAGCTCTGATACCATCTGATCTGAAAATGAAAATATTTGTATTGTTGTTCAAAGTATTCATTTCCATACAAAATAAATGTGCAAAGTGTTCTTTAATCATGGTTTATAAACTTTTTGTGTGAGGGAGTATTGTTTTGATTTAATGTTTAAATATCTTAAATCTGTCTAACACAGCAAAATAAATTCACCATAAACACACAACACATGATGACACAGTTCACCCCTCCTGGGCTACATCTGTCGGGTCCAAGGCTCCCAATGGGCATGTCCTTGATCTATTCATGCTCAAAATGGTATTACAATGAGAAAAAGGCCTATAACAGGCCAAACCAGCTATGAAAACGAATTTAGAATACAGACAGAAGCTTAAAATGACTCTGTTATCACCTAAAACAGTGAAGGTTGATCCAATGCAGCTCCTTTTCCCTCAAGGCCCTGATGGCTCCTCAAGCTATTATGACTTGAAAATGGCTGAAAGAAACCTTTGTTGGCTCTGTAACCTATTCCATTTTCTCCAGAAGGTTGAGAATACCCAAAATCAACCAAAAATTCATGCCAAATGGTTTCCTGTAGCAAAAGTTATGCCCAAAACCAATTCTGTCCTCTTTTCCCCAAAAAACTCCACCAAAAATAGAGTAGTGGGAGTTAACATTGCTAAAAATGGAAAATGCACCAAACAAGGTGGACTTTTCCCAAACTTCGCTGAACCGTTAGCATGCAAGTTTAATCTTAGGGTCGTGGTCACATCGACTCCGCATAGACCATTGAGTTTTATGGTTGGATAGCCACGTTGCAAACCCGTGGAATATATGGTTACCCCCACGTACAATGTGAATGGTGCCAACCGCAACCGTTTGCAACCCATGGCATATACAGTTACCCCCGCGTGCAATGTGAACGGTGCCAATTGCAACCGTTGGGGCTATGGCCTTGGTTCTGGCTCAAGGTCTCGTGTAAAAGGGGCCTGGTCCCCCTTTTTACCACCCATCCGAACTTATTTCAAGCTTTTAAAAAAAATGTTTTGTTTCCCCTATAAGCACCACCACTAGCCCGGGAATTTAGGTCTCGGGGTTGTCCTCCCAATGACCCGTGGTCGAATCCTGCCAACTCAAAATTTGTTGCGCACTCCAATATATATTTATTTTTTTAAAATTTGATACCACGTGGTGACCTCTGGGCCCACCACATTTAAAAAAAAAAACATATGTATTTATATTTTTTTTGTTTTATTATTTCATTATATATATATATATATATATATATATATATAAGGAAATAAGGGATATTCAAACTTGAATATATTTCACATGCAGAGTCAGTTTTGCATGTCGTTCACGGCAACAGGATCGTATCGACGAGACCTATCCAATCGTTCTGACTTCAACCACTTCTGAGAAATTTCAATTTTGAGCATTTTCTTCACTTAGGACATGATCTCCTAATCACAAAGCTTTGGAGGAACCTACTATAGTAGATGCGTAGGTTCTTACCTCCGGTATTACAACTCCTCCCTCCTTTTGCCTTCCATAAACACAGTATCCACTCTCCAATCCTTTTTAGTTCCTCCCTGACAATGGCACCAAAATATTGGGCTAAAGATATACTATGTAAATCAACATTTAATTGTCAACCCGGGGAGGTAGACTTAGAGGAACCAACACTGTATGTGCAGGGTTGAAGAGAGAGTTTCAAGAATGTCAATCTACTTCAAAAGAAACTGCTGAAAGAAACTATACTAATCTTCCTTGTTCTGCACTCGTTCTACACTGATTTTGTACTAGCTCACAAAACATGTTTTAAGCATATAAATAATCTATTGAGAAACTGATGATAGGAAATACTTTAACTCTGGGACTTATCACTCCACAATCACTCGACAACTTCTAACATATATGCATCCTCTATTGAAATGTAATAATGTAATGAAGTTTTCCTAATTTATGAAATACCCAAACTAGATCTCAAGCTCGAAAGTAAAAACTGAAGCCAATGGACAAATCAAAACAGAAAACTGTAATTACACTCTAACTCAATAAATGGAAATTCACTCAAATTCTGCTAAATACTAACACACTAATCAAAGTCTACTACATTTTGAAGCTTCAAATTCATCGATGCAATTGAAATCTGATTATGATGCTCATAACCCATCTCAGGAAAAGGGAGCCCTACCTTCTTCATCAACCAGTTAGTTTCTTTAAACAAATCGCATCAAATCCTATGAATGATAAAAGACAAAAATTAATCAACTCTATTACTTCAATAAACGAGAACAATACAATGTTGGAAAATCACTTATCTCCTTCTGTCTATTCTATCTCTGTTCTACTATCTATTTATGTTCTACATTCTATCTCTACATAATAGCCCCCATATCTATTCACGAATTCCTTCCATCTCATTTATGTCCCCCTCTATTGAGCATAGCAACTCTTATATAGAGTTTTGGACCAGTTACAATTCTGTTTCGGTTCCTTACTCTGTGCCTCTTGATAAGCATTATATCGATTACATGTGCAACCGAATGCTTCTTCACCCCTTAAGATAGGTGATACCATTTGTGATATGGTTACATTTACAAATGGATAACAACATTATGCAACCGATTCTTATGAATGCCTTAATCTCATGACACAAAGTGTCATGAGATAAGGCAATTCATTTACTCTTAGAATGTAAAAGAAACACATGGACAAGATCAAAACAGAAGGAGTTGAGAAGATAGTTTAACGTGAATGGGTTGTCCACCATTTGCGTTTGAGGAGAATTTGACCAATTTGTAGAAGAATAGAGCTAGGTGGATTTCCTTGGATATTGACTTGTTCACTTTCTTTGCGTGGTAGTAAACACATGGCGTTGATAATTCTCTTGGAGATCTTTTAAACAAGAGGCAATGTGGCAGTCTTCAAGGAAGTTTACGGTTTCACCTATAAAAGAGCACAAGGCATCCACACAATCATATGGCAGCAATGACTGACAAATGTCCCAGGAATGGTGCTCAGCATTTAAACACTTGATGGCCACATCCAAAACCCAGGAAAATGAATAGCTTAACCAATGCACAGATTGGTATGCACAATATGTCATTTCAATGACATTCTATTTGTCCATTCAAGCTCCTCACGACAAGTATATGAACTTGGTCAAATGATCCTTCATCATTATATCGATTTCTATAAACTGCCATTCCATTGTTACAATGAGCGATACCATTAATAACATAGAGATTTGGAAGACCTCCATTTAATAGCTTGCACACACGATTGGAAGTGCCTGATGTTTGAAGGTAGTAGTGATAGTAAAATGGATGCATTTTCTTGTAATAGTGTTGCAATGATATCAAAAGAATGCCAAAGCATATGAGAAAGGTTTTGCAATAATCCATAAGAAGAAGACTTCATAAGTATGAAAATCTTAGCAACTCAATCATGAAGGAAGCCAAGAATTTGCAATAAAATATATTAAATCACAAGCCCAACACCAAATTTTGAAAAAAGTTGTTGATCCTTCTCTTATGGTTCTTGTGCAGGTATTTGACCATCATGATGTTGGAGTGGTGAGAAAGAGAACATGAGGAGGATGATGCCATTGCCGGGAATGACCCGAATACTGTCACTTCCTTTTGAGACTGTGCGCTCTTGAAATTCTTCAAGATTACGGGCATGAGGGCCCAACTCAGATTGTTAGATTACCTAGTTCATATGTGGGATGTGGACCAACAATTGTTTCATGTGGGATTCCACACTTTGACTTTAGATATTGAGGATATCTACTTTCTAATAGGGTTATCACGGCATGGGTATCATGCTAGCTTGACCAGTGGCTGAGGTGGCGAACTCCCTATGAGTGAGTATTGTCACCAGTACTGTGTTCCTGAGGTAGAACAAAGCAAGGGCAAGGTTTCTATTTCGGGGGTACAAGACTTGACTCTGCGAACCATTTTGTTCACTATAGCACACATGGATGGGAGTGCGGCTCCACACATGGCTCTCTAGAGCTACTTCCAATACTCCATAGAGTGCACAGAGCTCGGGGTCTTCAACTGGTCGGATGCAGTTCTCTGTAGTATGAAGAGGCAATTGATGAAGTGCAGAAGGGGCAATTTGAAGCAGTTTGGGTACAAATCACTTTTGGTGTCCTTCTTCCTTGAGAGGGTTCCATTGCTGCGATTACAGGTTGAATGGGGTTTACTGGCCCCACAGGATCCGAGGATGCTGAGGTAGTGTACCCTCATGGCTTGTCACGTAGCTGGGCCTATAATCAAGTACAATGATTCATTTTTTGACTGGTTAAGGCCCCAGATGATGATGATTGACGACTATGCATATGTTGGTTTGGATTTCTGAGGGGATCTAGATTTGGCCCTGCCTGAGGATGCTCAGTGGGGTGACCTAAGTAAGAAGTACACATTTTGTTCTTTTTAATTGTTTTTGCAAGTTTTATCATATAAAATGTTTTTATGTTTGTCCAAGAACTAATCAAAAAATCTCTTTTTGATGACACAGATGTGGGGCCATATCGACCTCCAGGAACATCTCCTATTCAACGACGAGGAGAGGAGGCTCCAGTGATACGATGGGATGATGAAGACTATGAGACAGTGGAGCAAAACTTGGAGGGGTTGACTGCTGGCATCCCAGATATGGCTATTGGGGAGATCCCTAGATGTTATCAACACCATACTATGGGTGTGTCAGAGTCTATTAGTCGATTTCTTCGTAGGGTGGCCTGGGTAGTTGTGTGTTATCGTGAGCGTCACCCATGATGTTATTTTGTAGAAGCTATGAGCTTCACATTTTGAGATTTTGGTCTGTGGACAAAAACTTTTTGTAAAAACTTTTGATCATTATATACATATATACGGCTTCTACCAGCTTATCTTGTGTTGTTTGATACATGTGATGTGGTTGGTTTATAAATGGCCCAAATGTCTATCTAATACATGGTTAGCTAATGCATCCATCAATGTATTTAGACATCTAGGAATGTGTTGATACTCAATATAATCAAAATAATGTTCCGAGAGGCGAATTCGTAAATATACCCATAATAAAGTAGGACTTCAAATAGCATATACATTACTTAGCTATAGTACTACTAGTTGTGAATCGAGTCGTACAACCAAGTGGCGAATACTGAGCGAAATAGCATCAATCAACAATTTGATGACGACACTATATTCCGCAATATTGTTGGTCACATGATCGAGACACACACCTTGTAGAGTGATAAGTTTGTTTGTAGGGGCGTAAATTGCCCAAGAAACAGAAGCAAGGTTATGAGTATTATGACTAGCACCATCAATGAAGCCAATGTGGGGTAGCGAAGAGTCCAGCATCTGGAAACCAAGCACAATGTAATATAAGTGCTCGAGGGCAGAGACCAAATAACGAAAAAACGCATACTACAGTAACACACAAAATTATGGTACAACAAAATAAAATCACTCATGCACAGGTGATCTTAGGCATAGTTCTTCTTTAAGTACAACCTATTTCTAGGTTCACTCAAAGGGATACCGTAATAGTCCACTAACTCGTAAGCTCCTTTCTCCAAAACATGTCTAACGATATAAGGACCTCGCCACATAGCTTCAAATTTTTCTGCTCCTAGCATATCCTGATCTTGTTCGTAAAGGAGAACAAGATCACCTTCGGAGAAAACATGAGGCTTGACATGTTTTTCGTATTGGGCTTTGACGCGTTTCTTTTGGGATTCTATGACTAGGGTGGCGTCGCGACGAGTTTCGTCTAATCGCATAAGATACAATAGACATTCTTCTTCGATAGAAGTGTTTGGGAGGACTTCAATGGCTAGTTTTAGAGAGGGTATCTCACATTCAATCAACAAGATGACTTCTAGACCATAGACTAACTGGAATGGTGTAAACCTAGTAGCAAACTTAATGGATGTCCGGTAAGCCTACAATGTTGAAGACAACATTGTGTGCCAACTCATTTTGTGAATCCCTATCATTCATCGAAGCATGGTAATGAGGAATTTGTTAGTTGCTTCGACTTGGTCGTTGGCTTGTGGGTAATAGGGTGTTGAGTTTTCATGGTGAAGACCCAAATTTTCAATGAGTTCGGACATCATGAAGTTTCTAAAGTGGCTATCGTGATCAATGACGATAGCCTGAGGAACACCAAAATGATCTATGATGTGATTGAATATGAATAATGTTGCAGTCTTTCCAATGTTGTCAAATGTCGACATTGTCTCGGCCCATTTCATAAAATAATCTATGGCTACAATAATGTATCCATGCCCCCCGGCCGAGTGAGGGTGACATGTCATGAAATCAATACCCCATTTTGCAAAAGGACCAATGAAGGCCACAGGGTGAAGAGGAGTAGGATGTGACCATATTTTATTGTTGTAGGTCTAGAAAGCATGGCATTTTTGGATAGAAATTATACAATCATTAAATAAAGAAGGCCAAAAATACCCTTCTCGCAAGATCTTGTGGGCAGTAACATACCAAGACATATGGCCACCACAGGCTCTAGAATGACAGTTATTTATGGCTTTCTCGGCTTCATCAAACGTGAGCCAGCATCAAAAAATGGAGTCAATCCCACAATGATAAAGAGTATCACCGAGGATAATATACTGATGGGCTTGGTAGCATATTCGACAGCGGTAAGTACTAGAAAAATTGGGTCAGAAAGTCTACGTTTGGAGATATATGATGATATCTCTGTACCAAAGATCATCGAAACTAATCAAGAAAAGGAATTCATCAGGTAATGAATCGGTTGCTACATTTTCCATCTCAGAGTAGGGAAAGTCACATATCAACCCGCAAAACACTAAGGATTTCTTGGACTTAGCGTGCTTGAATCCTAAGTCAAACTCCTGGAGTATCACGATCCATTTGGAGTATATTCACCCCTAGCAGTTGACGTGTAAGAATGTGTTGCATAGGGTTGCAGTTAGAAATTACCATAGTCTTGCGAGAGAGGATATAGTGCCGGAAACATTGAACTACTTGGGCGGCTACCAAGGCCAATTTTTCAACATGTAAATACTTGGTTTCAATAAGTGTAAGACTTCGACTCAAGTAATAGATGACATGTTCATCATGAGAATAATCCTCCTAGATGAGAACTATAGTGATGGTGTAGTCCGAGGCTGCGAGGAAGAGGAAATAATCGCGACTGTAATCAGGTGGGGAGAGAATTGGGGTACGTGTCAAAGAGAGTTTCAAAGCTTCAAAACCTTTGTTGGTAGTGGTATCCCATATGAACTCAGACCCTTTCTTGAGCAGTCACATAAATCCAAGAGTTAGCTTGGCATAGTTCAATATGAAACGATGAAGAAAGTTTTCCTTCCCTTGCAAACTTTGTAACTGGCGAAGTGAGGAAGGAGGGGGGAGATTGAGAATCACCTCGACCTTCAAAGGATCTACCCGGATCCCTTAACATGAAAAAATAAAGCCTAAAAGTTGGCCAGGTTCTACGCAGAAAACAAATTTGTGAGGATTCAAGAATATATGGTAAAACCAACATCGAAGGAAAATGGCACAGAGGTGTATTGGATGATTGACACGGTGCATGGAATGAGCAGGTAAGTCATCTAAATATGGTTGCACGATGTGCTTGATATCATGGAAGGTGTAATATATAGCATGTTGAAAAGTTGTGCCAGCATTTTTTAAACTGAAGGGAAGTTTCCAATAGGAAAAAGTTCCCCAAGGACAAATAAAAGAGGTTTTGTGTTGGTCCACGGGAACGATATTGATTTGATTATATCCAGAGAAACCATCCATCAGAGAGAAGATTTCACTGCCGACACAATCATCGACGATATGGTCGACGGAGGGGGTAGGAAAGTTGTCTTTAGGACATGCTTTGTTAATATCCCTATAATCAATGCACACACAGATTGTGCCTTGTTTATTGTCGATCGAGACAAGATTGGAAACCCAGTTAGTGAGATCCACCAGGTAAATAAAGTCGGCTTTGACTAGTTTCTTGACTTCAAGCTTGATAGCGGCTGCTTTACGTGGGTGGACCAGATGAATTCATTGCCGGATGGGTTTAGCATCTGGGTATGTCTTAATCTCATGTATCACAATGTCAGGGTCAATACCCAACATTTCTTCATAGCTCTAGGTGAAGAACTCACGAAATTCTTTGAAAAGCGACTTGTAGGTGAAAATTTTGTTAGGGGAACATGAAGCTCCGATATACACATTTTCGACAATTCTAGGTTTTATGGATATGTCAAGGGGGATGGTGGGTGAGATATTACTAAAGTTCCCTTCAAAAAACACGTCATGTGTAGACTCGGGAACAGTAGAAATGATGACAACGGTCGACGGGGTCGATATCCATTGGTAGCTCTCGATGGTGTGTTGTTCCAGGAAGAGGATGGAACGATGATGTCCATCGTCCTAGGGGGTGTATTCCATAACAAACATAATCATCTCATCTATGGGAAAAATGATGCAGAAAGGATCTGAAGATAAATCACCAAGAGAGGGGGTAGAAGGGGTTGCCGATTGAATGGCCTGATAGGCAGATTTGACCAGACACAAAGGCATTCTGTCGTCGTAACGGAGATGATCGCCAGGGTTGGGTACCATCCATGGGTTGTGAGACATAGGGGTTCCATGAATAGTGGTGGAGATCATGTTTATCGAGGCGACAGATGGATGTGGAACATCGGGTGGTGGGATGGGGAAGGTACCCATTAACGAGGAGTCTTTAAGAAGACCCACACCGACGTTCTCGTATCCGGGGGGGTTTGGCAATGAACGATATGTTGCCGGTACGTGCATTGGAGTTAAAGAAGGCTAATTGGTCGACGATAATTACCTTTCCTTGATGTGGGAAATGCACAACACGAAAAAGAGTCGACACAACTATGCGCATGGAATCAATCCAACTATGGCCAAGTAGAAGGTTGTAATTGAGAGGAGCGTCAAAGACCTCCACTTCAACTTGGACCAATTTGCCTTCTAACGTAATTGACAATGAAAGGAGGACATCGTAAGGCTTAAAACTGGAGCCATTAAAGTCTTTGAGCATGTTGTGGGATTCAGTCAAAGGAGGAGAGCTGATGGCTTTCCAGTAGGTAATAGACATGACACACGTCGAGGCACCCTCATCGATAATTGTTCTACAATTTTTTTTGTCAGAGACAATAACTTTTATTTGGGATGCGAGTTGAGGGGGTAACCTTGGAATGTGATCTTCCAAGTCAAAAATTATTAAATTCATATCCGTAGGGTCGATTCCACCAATAGCTTTCAACAGTGCCTTTCATTGTATAGGACAACTCTGGAGGATTTCGAGGGTTGACATCGTGGATGGTGCTTGGGCCAGATCTTTGACAATACTGTAGTTCTGGATAGCACATGCATGGGGATTGAAAGCCAATTTTCGAACAACACCCTTTGGAGGAGGGTGAAGAACTGTATTGAGGCTCAATCGTTTGAGATGAAGAGGACCATTGGTAGGTGGAGTCGTGGGAGATGGTTGGACCAACGAAGGAGGTATTGCATCAACCTTCTCTTTGGAGGAAGAATAATCTTTGGCTCAAGTGGTAAGTGTGATGTCATTTTTCTTTGAATCTCCTGTACAAATTAAGACATAGGATGTATTGGAGGGGGTAGGTTGGTCATGAATGACCAATTGGACCTGTTATTGAGAAGGGAAGGGTTGTGACAATGCGGCCAAAGTGGGTGGTTTCGTGGTCCCTTGAAGGAACTTAGTAACCTCAGCTCGTCATGGACAATCCTTAGTGTAGTGATCATCACCACATATAAGACAAGGGTATTGGGGTTTGCGCTTATCCCTATCAACAACAGGTGGTGTTTTGGTTCTCTCTGCTTGCGAATTATTTTTGTCCTCCTTATTCTTACCCTTTCCCTTTCTGGATTTGTTTTTATTGGCGGGGGTAGATTGAACAACATTTACCTCAGAAGTCTTGCTGGTGGGAGGGGTAGGAGATGGAGCATTTTGAACATTAGAAGAAATGGGTTTGGGGTTATTGCTAGAGGTTTGGACGGAATGAGGTTGGACATGGAAAGTGTTAATCACACCATTGGCTACATGAGAAGCAACAGGAGTAGTTGAAGTGGCGGAAGTAGAAGGACGAGGCACATCAGGGAGTAAGTCATAAAGAGTACACATTTGTGAGTAAACGAGGTCAACGTATTGAGCATGACTAATGGCCTGTTCGTCTGTGACAACTCCACCCATGGCAATGTCATGACCGATGTCATTCACAAAAGATTTCCTGAACCACTCTGGTAGCAACTGATTGGGAAGTTCGAGTTTGATGAGGCGTCATCTTCATCGCCACTTATGAATGTGATCAGAGATATGAGTGGCTTTGGTTTGTTTGAAGGAACTCAAAATCTTGGTCCTCATTTCATAGTGGATCGGTAACTAGTAGTGGGTGAGGAAATCCATAGCGAGGGTGTTGAAGTCAGCGAAGAAGCCTCATGTTAATTTTATGTACCACTTTGTGGTGGAACCCATGAGGGTTCACTGAAAAAGGTGTAAATGAATAGATTCATCCATCAAGGAGTTGGATGAGCACCAAAGGTGAAAATTCATTACGTGATTATTCGGGTCCTCTCCCAGTTTTCCATTGAATTTAGGGATGTCGGACGGTAGTTTGGTCGGTATGGCAGGCCATTGAGGAGAGTGATAGATCAGATCATTTAAAATCCTCAATAGATCTGGGAGGTCTAGGGTGGCTAAGAAAGGTAACTATCTATTCACATGTGGGTATTGGTGACTTTGGGGAGGAAGTCATGTCAGCAAACCAGTGGGACCATAAGAAGTCTACATATAATGTGAGGATCAGGGAAGATTCGGTTGTTTGTGTGGAGGCAAGTAACTCATAGGGTTGTACCCTTGAACTGGGGCATGGGGTTGAGTGTTCGAGCCCCAAATAGGATTAGACGTGCCTGGATATGGTTGGCCTATACTAGGGGGCATGAAAGAGTTAGTTTGAGGCTGTTGCCCCCCAAGTCGATGGAGGATTATGTTGTATAAGATGATTCCAATACTGGGCCAAGGATGGAGGTATGTTTTGTCCATAGAGTGGGGTTGGTGGGGGTTACCCTCCAATCATGGGTTGTGTCCCAATTGGGATTTTTCCTGCAAAGGGGGATTGAGTTGGGCCTCCTTGGTTAAATTGTCCACCAACAAGAATCTGGTAATTTGGTGTGAACAATGGAATGGTGCCACTAGGATTAGTGCCTCTGATAGAGGATGGAAGAGGTCCTCTGAAAGGGGGCAGAGGAAGTGTCAAAATGAAACCAGGAAGATGGTGCCCAGAAGGAGTGGAACTGCCAGGAGTCCTGGATGAGATTTGGGTAGGAGCGGGAATAGAAGCATTCAGTGCATGGTATCTGGGTGGAAGTGTTGGAGTGATTCTGGGTGAAAGAGATGTGCCAATGGGGGCTTGGCTAGCCACGATAATCCTAGTGTGAGGACTTGTAGTATCTGTGTAATGGACCATTTGTAAAGGGAGAGTCAAGATGTGGTCAGCTTGCGGAGCTTCCATACTAGGAAAATAATAATCAGTAGTAAAAGGTACTGCGTCTGGATCATATGTTTCAGGCAGCTCAGGTGAGACAATGATATCAATGCCTTCTCCTGAGCCAAAGAGATCCCATCTAAAAAATCCAGTAGTCCAAAAAGGATCTTGACCCTCAGGTCTTATCAAAGGTCCGGTTGGTTATCCAGAAGACTAAACAACCAAATCTCTAAAGAATTCACCCACACAATACGTCTCTTGGAGTCGGGATGAAGTCGAAAGTCCTCTCAGGAATTGGTAATTCAGAACCATTCTAGAGAGTTAGTTCTTTCCACTTGTGGAGTGGCAACATCTTGGACTTCACTTTGTTGGGGAGAGCCCTCCGGTGATGGTAGGCAAGGGTTGAGAACCTTCCAGATTTTCTAGGGGTAAGCCTTGCATTCTACGTGAATGGTGTGGAGGGTCAGTTGTGATCGGGCTAGAAACTTATGAAGGAAATTCTATGGTCAACCAAGGTAAACAAACAACATGTGCTAGTAAAAATCTAGGAAGCCAAACCAAGCAAACAAAACCTTCTAATTCTAAAGTCACTAGTTGGTGATGAAATCCAACGTCGCAACGACGAGACAAGAAGGGTCTGGGATAGGGTGGAAAAGTTATGTTGACGACCTACTTAACGGACTTACACCCTAGTGCAAGCTCCCACACATAATCGTGGGTATACCCTCCAAGGAACCCGAGTGAGTTTGGCCAACATCGATTCCAGGTACTGTGAAGACTTTCCCCTTCACAGTCACCTTGTGTAAGACCCTAAGAAGATAGGCTACTAAGGTTACCACCAACAACAATTATGCCTGGGGGAACAGTCAACAGTCCAATCCATACGCAAGGGCAGGGTATCTAGCCCGAAATAAACTTGAGAGGCTTCCACTCATCATTGTGGGTATACCTTCAAGTGACCCCCATAATACGTGCAATCTCTACACTGATATCAACAAAGTAGGGTGAGTAACTTTGTCAATCTCAATGCAACCTTGAGTTTGACCCTTGTGTGAGAAGGGCTTCCCAGGAAAAAATGTTGCAAATGGAATTTGACACTCCTTAACACAAGATGCTATTGTGTGTTTTGTGCTTTGGATAGTGTATCTCACTACCTATTCCAAAGCTCTATCCTAGCTAATGTTGGTGTAAAAGATTCCTAGAAAAAGTTACTAGTTAAATTTTAAAATTGTGCAGTGTTATTAAAGGTTGTTGTTACTCAAAGGAGACAGAAATGAAACCGATGTTGTGTGAGACTCTGACCCAACAATGCATAAATAGGAATGAATGATACAAGTTTTTGTTCGATGAATCCTATTTATAGGAGGGAAAGAGGAGTTTTTTGGAACAACGTGAACTACGATGTATGATCTTCTCAAAAATGCAATATCAAACAATCATGAACAATGCAAATTCTCTATTTGTTGTCTTTCAATACTTGAATGCCAATATTTTTTTGAATAAAAAGTTGTTTAAAAAGAGAAAATGTTTTTTAAGTTTCACTAGAAATGAAACAGCAGTGGTGGAACTAAGAAAAAGCAAGCAACCAACAAAAAGGAAATGTACAACAAGAACCCAAACCAATCTTTCAATGAAGACAAAAATAACAAGCTAACAAGACAAGTCTCTTCAAATGCATATGGGTAACAATTTTCCAAGTAATAAATAATTGAAAAGAGAAATCAATCTCAACTTTTAAACCAATCCAAGGTTCCCAACCAAACAAACACTCAGATTTCAAAACCGAAGATTATACCCTTGTTGCGAAAAGGTCAAGAGATAAAAATTGAGAAAACATGATCAGGAGGAACTTAATCATTTACGATATTTGAAGTCAAGAATCATTCAATCACTGGCTAGAGAAGTCCATCCTAGACACACAAACCAATCTGGGCATCTGAGGGAAAAAAAGGCTTAAATCCAAAAATTTGCAAGTGGGTTCACACGCTGGCAGTGGTGTACAGTGTGAGAATCAAGGATTCTCACAGGCTAAACACAGGCAGAGTGCGAGAAGTTCACACTGAAATTAAAAGAAGGATGCGAACTATAGTGGTTCTCACAGGCTACAGAAGGGTGCAGTGTGAGAAGGCCTAAAACTAAGAAAAAATTGGAAAAAAGACAAAAATTTTGAAGGAACTTCTAGACCCAGAGAGTCTATCAGGGTCTCCTCAAGACTCAGAGATTGATGGAAATGAAAAATGGTAAGTTAAGAGCAAATGGACAAGTAAAAACCACAAAAAATGGGTTGCATCCCTAGTGGAGTCACCAATTTTGTTATCGGACAAATTGGTAGGTGCAGACACTAACAGATCTCCCTAGATCCACCTGGATCTATAACAAAACAGGATAGGACATGACTCTTTCCATAAGTTGTGATCATTGAATCTATTGATCAGAAGAAATGAGTGACATACCTTTGTATCGCTTCCTAGGTTTCTGTTGTTCCTGCTTCACTCCGGTGCTCTTATGAGGTCAAGACCAAGACAACACAAACCAACCAAAGTGAAGGCGATAAAGTATATTCAATATCAACCTATGCATATGATTAAGGAGTTACGCAATAAAGTAAAAGTGACTTTATAGGAAAGGGACACACCGCTGTATCATATTAAATGAAAGTAGAAGATAGAACCTAATCACCTTGATGTTGCAAGATTCCTTTCAATGACCCTTGGTTCCAACACACACACTTGCTCTATAGTTGCATGAAGAAGATCCAAAACCTCTTGATAGACTAAATAGAGCCTTCAAGCTTCTATCCAAGCAGGGTTCTTCACACCATTCTTTCATCAATTCTTCATTCAATCTTTCTTAACCTTTTCCATGAGAAACCTTTCAATATATAGAAGAAGGAGAAATGGTTACATGGATGAGGATGATCCTACCAAATCTAAGAAGTCAGTAGAATGACAACCATACGAATGCCAACTCATTTTCTAGAAGATACCCTTCTAGAACCTTCGTGACCTCTTCTTCTTTCCAAACTTAAAAATAGGTTTGCACCCTATATATGGAGCAGACTGTGAGAAGTTCGCACCCTAAGTGTGGGTGGTATGCGAGAATGAATGATTCTCGCACCCTATACCATAGGCAGTCTACGAACTCATCTTAAAAATATGTTTTTGGAAGAAGACATTAGCCAGTTTTCTCAGGCAAAAAGTCCTTGTTGGGAGCCTGAATACATCATTATTGAGACACCACCAGAGTGACCAAAATCACGTGTAACAGTGGGGAATACTCTATAAATTTAGTAAGATCCACTATTAATATTTATGGGCATCCCTTTACTCATTGATATCACCCAAAATAATTAGCAATGAATTTTCCATGAATTGCAATGAGGGTAAGAGCATGGGTTGTGAGGTAAAAGAAAAGGTTTGATTGGATGGACGTGGCATGCATATGAGGAGGGGATGTGGAATAGAAGAGCATTTGAGGATGTGGAATGCATACAAATGAAAGTTAAAATGGAAAAATCTCTTGTGTAGTGGTTGTCGACAACTAAAGTTTCATACAATTCGATTCAAAAATTTTATGGATGATTTCATTACAAGTTTGGTGTTTTTTTAGAGGGAATTGAAATTGTAAAATTTTTGGAGAGTTTTGGAATTTCAATTTTTTAAAACTATTAAAATGGATGAGTTTCACATTTTGGAGTAAGGAAGAGGTGAATAATTCCAACTAGGTTTGAGTTTGCAATCAATTGTTCAACATTGCTTGGAGAACCAACTACATTCTTTTTCTCTTGCATTTAAAATCTGAAATTTCTTATGTCCATAATAATATGATCTTGTAACATCAATGTGAAAGTCGTAGTTGAAAAAAAAATTACATATCATAGTTGTAATTATAATATATGATATAACTAGGCTCATAACATGCCCCATGTTTTGTAGTCTCTTGTGGGATTGCTGCATGATTTTTCCTGAACCTTGTGACATTAGTGCACCATCTATTTCACCTTTTTTTCCACTTGACTTGTGGATTAAAACATTTATTATATTTTGAACATATACATTTAAATCATTATCCATTTAATTTTAGTTAGTGAACAATTTAAACCATATCCAAAAACTAATGATTAATATAAAAAAACGTAACTTGAATTTAGTGTAACTAAAATCCAATTGCTATCATTTTTTTCTTACAATTATTGAACATAAGAGGGATATTTATTTTATTTTTCATCATTCCGAGAGGAGGATTCCATCATTATCTCATATAATCCTTTTGTTAGGCTGCTATATTAAAGATTTTTAATTACCTGAAAACACTGAATTGTCAAACCAGGGTAAGTGAACTTAGAGCTGCTACACTGTATGTCCTGGTAAGATTCTAATTCCTATTTAAAGGTTATTCTAAGGAGAAAACACAAACTTACTCTTAGAAACTGAACCCTAATGATTATCTTGAAACTAATCATCTTTTGTTTAATTCATCAAATGAAAACAATTTTGAGTTTAAGTACAGGTACTTTTATTTATGATCTGATGTAATCTCCCAAGACTATCTACCATTAGCTTAAACATCTAATCATCACCATATCTACCTAAACCATAAAAGAGAGATCATTTTTAGAAACCTTTTAATCTAAGCATCCAAAAACAGTTCTAAATCTAACCATAGGTAAATCCAATAAATGTCCTATTTACCCTATAGGTACTGGAAGCTTCCTTTAATCTGACTATAAACTAACTATCCTAACAGAACAGAGTAAATCTAAACTCGCGTTCCTTTTTAAATCATGATCAAATTGAAAACTAAAAACAGAATATAAGCTAACTATCCTAACAGAACAGAGTAAGCTAACTATCCTAACAGAACAAAGTAAGCCTAAACTCACATTCCCTTTAAATCATGATCAAACTGAAAACTAGAAACAGAGCAAATCTAGGTTAAGCACTTGGTTCATTCTTCAAGTTATATAGGAATAAATAATGCATTCAACATTCATCAATCTATGAGTTGATATCACACTGAATCTAACAAAGTAATTCCAAACTCAAAACTAACTTACATGCAGATTCTAAAACTGGAAAATAAACTAACTCTACTGTGGAAAAGAGACAGCGAATTGAACTTGTTGGCGAGCCAATCTAAGAGGTGCAATTGCCCTAAAATGAAACCAGAGCTACTCAGATCATTCCATGCAAAAATTGTTCATACTTCATGCTCCATATTTCATAAACCAACTCAAATCATTTAACAACGAATAACATAACGCATAGCAAATTTGTATTATCATAAATCATATCACATAGCATATTGTAATCAACGTTTCTTGAGAGCGATCCCAGTTTATATAGATCCTCTCCAAAATAGTTTTAAACATAGGTGCATTAATCTAAACGGATCTCAGATCCTAAAATGACTCATAGTCAGTTAAAACGAACTTCACAACTTCATGACATGCAATGTCAAGAAGCGTGGATCATAAAGCATTATAATAAAATGATTCTAAAATCTCGTCCTGAGTCAGGATATTGAGTTATGACTCAATCAACCATATGAATCGGACTGTCAATCCACTCTGGCCATGTCGTGCACGTCTTCGACATCTTCTATGGCATGTCCACTAAGTGCGAGATGGTACCTGGTACTGATAAGTTCTGTTTCAAAGGAACAGTACCTAACTCATGTCACGTTAGTATCAACATTATTTTAAAATATCAAAATACATTAAAAATAACTTGAATCATAAGAATACCTTGAATACCCCCATTTAGTTGTAAAAGGATGTCAAATGTGTCATGGTAAGGCTAGAAGGAAATGATACTAGATATGAAAATGGAGGTACATTTGACATGATATAGGAAAAAATATAGTCAAAACTGGAGACTAACATTTCCCCCCAAACTGAAGTCTTTGCCTTTCCTCAGACAAAAAAAATTCAAAACTGAGATTCATCAAAGTGTTGCAGCAGCTGCAACCAACATTTGCAATTTCTCATGTTTCTTCATGCTTCGGATTTCCTTCTTAAGAACTCGATTAATGATGATGTGCTTCCTAGCGATCTTCTGCAGTCTCCTGTTTCTTTGAAAACGACCTTTATTTTTTCATTTTAATCGTTCAATCTTGGATGAGAAATGAGCTTACCTGAGTTTCATAAGTTCATTTTCTGTTTTGATGTGCCAATCCAATATGGTGTATTCATGTAACTTCTCTTTCAACCTGTGATTCCTTCTTTCTAATATGGCTACCATTGGTCTCAAGGATTTACTGGAAAAAATTTCACAGTAATATTCAAATGTTTTACCATGTCCTTGTTGTGTTTGAGGGCTAGACACATGAGTGAACTCATCTGGTCTTTGATCATGTGTGTCGACTGGACTAGGTTCAGGAGTAAACTCGTCATATACTTGAACAGGGTTGTCGACTGGGCTGAGTTTAGGAGTAAACTCCTTATACACCTGAGTAGGGGTATCCACTGGCATTTGAATTGGCTTGTCCTGCTCAATTTCTTTAGGTGCATTAGCTTGTCGATTGACTTTATGGACTTTTCGAATCAGTTGGGAGAGAGTCCATGTCATTTTAGAGGACTTCGAAGCCTCCTCATGATCATCCACACTTTTTAATCTTTCTTGTGGTGGGTAACTGGGCACATAGTTATCCATACCTAACAGTGTGCGTGTGCATTTTCCTTTGGGATTTCTCCTAGGTTTGTCAATTAACTCTTCAAGTTGTTCCACATCAATAATATTTGTAACAGTTGGAGGAGAAATTGGAATTTCAACATTCGCCTCTGTAGGAACAGTGTTTTCCACTCTGTCATGGTTAGTTTCCACACCATTGGAACCATGGACATCAAACGAATGTTATGTACCAGGATTATCATCACTGGCTTCAATTGTGCAGTCTAGTGTATTCTTAGGGTCATCCCAGATTTTGGTCAGGGTTTTAACACCCTTTTTCTTAGAGTTCAACTTCTTCTGTGGAGGAGCAGACTTAACATTGTTATCTCTAGATTTGTCAGAGGCTAGGGTTCTTACAATGAACATATCCCAAGTTTCTTGTTTGTGGGATAAAGCAGACTTAATCAATATTTTGACAAGACCAAAATGAAATAAGCTACCTCTAAAATCTTTGGCTTTGCGGACCTGTTCTGCCATTTTCTTTAAACTCTTCAATAGAAAATAGGGTATATTCATCAAATGGTTACCTTTGAAATGTAGTAGGAGTCGAGCATGACATGGAAACATGATCGTATACCATCCTTCCCAAGTGAGGTAACGTTGGAGGATAGATAGAAACTGAGCCCATTTCGGTTCTAACCATGACCTTGATGTGCCCTCTGACCATTGTAATTTCTGGTACTGTGGTTGCAGGAGCTGCGTGCAGAGCTTCTTGTCGATGGACTGGCCCTTCGTCCATTTCTGATCAGTGTTGGGTAATTGAATTGCTTCAGAGATGAATTTTTCTTTGACTTCAAACTCTAGCTCGCCCACCTTAGCTAGTCCACCATGAAAACGCAGAGCGAACTGAAGTGTAACTAAATCATCATACCCATCAAATTTCTTGAAGAACGGCTCCATCCAACTTTCTGAAAAATGTGTTTAGTGGCTTCATACTCAAGAAGAGCCTCCAAGTCTGCAAAAAGTCTCAGGTTCGTGACGATTTGCCACCATAATTTCACTCGGTATCACAGGAAAGGTCCACAGGAGAGCAGCGGAATTAGATGAGGGAAATAGAGGAATAGAGTATGATGTGTGAAGTAGTCATGAGTGGAATCATAGAAGAACGTTTGAATTGTCATGAGGATCGATAGCATGTAAGGAAATGATGATGGTTGTACATGTTTGCAAAATATTATTACATATGAATCGTGTTGAATTCAGCCAAGATAATGTAGTGCATTTCCATGATATGAAATGTTGAGATGGATCGGTTTATTAGGTACAGAGTATAGGTATAATGAAATATTATGGAGTATCGAGGCATTCCCAGTTCAAATTATTAATATGTAATTTAATACATTAAACCAACATGAAACTAAGCGTACCTGAATTAGATTACCTATTCCCTTGTTATGCATTTCTTACTGTAGAGATCATTGAAGTCAAGTCTGTATCTGGAGAGCGCTAAAATTGTAATTTGAATTTGTATTTCTGATGACCACTGTAGCTAATGGATTCTTTTTTGGCACTGACTGGTACTGATGAAATAACCCGAAATCTGCAGAGAAACTTGAACCAATAATAACTTGCTGAGAAAAAGACTTCCTGTTTATGAAAGAAAATTATCTGATGGTTATCCATGAACTTGTCTTTTGTTCCTTCCTCAAAGAGATCAATTAAAATTATGTCTTCAACAGCTTCAAAGCTTTAACCCATGGTACAATTATTATTTGTGTGAATAAATGTTCTGGAGTCGAACACAAAAAGAAATCATTGGATTACCGGCCATTAATGAATGTCGTTAACTAATGAGAGATGACCCACCAATGATGTCAATGGGCCTCAAGGTACCTATAGTACATACTAACAGGTACGAATAAAGGTCTTAGTGTCGAGTCACCTGTAGGATCTATCAACCAAGAGACATTGATGTATTCCCATGGTTGTTAGCAAGGAAATCTGCCATTGAGGCATGCAGAGTCCAGGGTACTAAGTAGTCTCTAATCTCTACTCCAGATAAGGTGTTGGTTT
>ML802686.1:8203-18372 GCA_009831015.1 Picea engelmannii | reverse complement strand
TATTTCTGTTTGTTTGGCAATTTCCTGTAGAAAATCATCTCTTGACAAGGGTTTGTTATACACTTTTAATCGATGTCCATTTACTACAAAGGAATTCTGAGAGTCATCTATGGTCTTGATTCTAACAGATCCATTATCAAAAACAGTTTCCACTTCATAATGTCCCAACCACCTTGTCGTAAGTTTTCCTTTGAAAGTTTTGTATTTGGAATCAAAAAGAAATGCCCAATCCTCTAGTTGAAAATGTTTTTTCTTAATGTATTTATCATGCCATTTGCTACATTGATTTTGTACAAGGATAGTTCTTTGAAGAGCATCTTGCCTAATTTCTCCCAATTCATTTAGTTGCATGACTCTCTACTTTTGTGCCTCATCCAAATTCAACCCCAACTCTACTGCTAGGTGGAAGGTATGAATCTGAAATTCTATGGGAAGAAGATTTTTCTTGCCAAATACCAATTCATAAGGGGTATGACCAGTGGTATTTCTCCATGTAGTCCCGTATGCCCATAAAGCCTCTGGAAGTCTATCTTCCCAATCTTTGTGATGTAAATGTATTGTCTTGGTCAGAATAGCTTGTAGAACTTTATTCGTGGATTCCACTTGCCCATTGGCTTGTGGATGTTATGGGGAATATTTACAGTGTTTTATCCCATATTTATCTATGAGTTCTTTCATCAACTGAGAAGTAAATTGGGCACCTTGATCAGTAACAATCTCTCGTGGAACACCGAAGCGGGTAAATATATCTTCACAAATAAATTCAACCATCTATTTCTCAGTTGCTTGATATAAGGATTTTGCCTCTACCCACTTGGTCACAAAATTTGTACAAACCAAGATGTACTTCTTCTTCCTCGACATTGGGGAAATCGGTCCTACAAAATCAAGTGCCCATTTATCAAATGGTTCAATCACAACCTATGGTCATAAGGGAATCTCGTCTGCTACGGTAGGTCTTCCCATCCTTTGACAACTATTGCAACTTCTCACATATTTTTTTGCATCCTTAAACAATGTCTGCCAATAGTATCCTGATTGTAAGACTCTATATGTTGTTCTCTTATCAAAGAAATGTCCTCCACATGGCCCATCATGATAGGCCTGAAGGATATTGGGAATCTCATCTTCCCAAACACATCTCCTAATAATCATATCAGGACTTGTATATAAAAGATCACTTCCTACCCAAGAGTAGTAAGCACTTTGCTGAACAATTCTTTTCTTTTGTGGTGGTGACAAATGAGTTGACAATCTTCCTGTAGCTAAGTAATTTGTTGTATCTGCAAACCAAGGGGTCTTAACGGCTACTACAAATAGATGTTCATCAGGGAAATTATTATTCACTGGAATGTCAGTACTATCTTGAGGAATACAAGAAAGAAAATCCGCAACTACATTCTCTTTCCCTGGCCGATCAACTATAGTGATGTTAAATTCTTGAAGTAGCAAAAGCCATCCTGTGATTCTTCTAGTACTAACTGGTTTGTTAATCAAAAATCTGATAGTATAATGGTCCGTATGTACAAAAACCTCATATCCAGTGATGTAATGACGAAATTTGTTAATGGCATGAACTACTTCTAAAAATTCCTCCTCTGTTACAGTGTAGTTCAATTCAGGGGGAGTAAGGTTTTTGCTAGTGAAGTAAATTGCATAGTTTTGTTGGTTTTATTTTTCTCCGTGCACTCCTCCTAAAGCAGTGTCTGAGGCATTAGTTGAAATATGGAAAGGAAGAGACCAATTTGGTCCTCTTAGAATAGGTTCCATGGACAATTTTTCTTTCAAATTCTCAAAAGCATTCTGACAATTGTTATCCCAAAAAAATTCTACATCTTTTGCTAACAATTTAAACATGGGGCTGGCTATCTTTGTAAAGTTTTCAATAAATCGACGATAATATCCAGCATGTCCCAAAAAACTTCGCACATCTTTTTGGGCTTTTGGAGAGGAAAGTTTAACTATCACTTCAATTTTGGCTGGATCAACTTTAATTCCTTCTGTAGACAAATGATGGCCCAACACTATTCCCTCAGTTAATAGCATTTTACATTTTTCATGACTAAGGGATAAATTTGATTCCTGACAGTGAATCAAGAATTTCTCAAGATTGCTTAAGGCTTCTTCGAAAGTTTTACCATAAACAGTAAAGTCGTCCATGTATACTTCCACACAATCATGAATTAAGTTAGAAAATATCCCAAGGACTGCTCTATGAAATGTAGCAGGAGCATTACATAGTCCAAAAGGTAGCACTTTATAAGCATAAGTGCCCCAAGGACATGTAAATGTTGTTTTGTCCTGGTCTTCAGGAGCAATTTGAATCCGATTGTATCCACTATATCCATCGAGAAAGGAAAAGTATCTTTTTCCAGACAAGGTATCCAAAAACTGATCTATAAAGGGCAAGGGAAAGTAGTCCTTCAAGGTTTCCTTGTTCAACTCCCTAAAGTCTACACACATTCTCCATTTCCCTGTCATTTTCTTAGGTACCACAACAAGAGGTGAAACCCACTTGCTGTCAGAAATTGGATAAATGAATCCAACGTTTAATAATTTATGTAATTCTTCTTTCACAAAATCTTTTAGGATTGGATTCATACGCCTTTGTGGTTGTCTTACTGGGGTTATCCCTAGTTGGATATAGATGTGGTGAATGCAGGTGTCAGGATGCACTCCTCTCATATCAGTGTATTCCCATGCAAATGCCCCTGACTGTTCTTTCAAAAGATTTGTTAACTGTTCCTCTTGGTTGAGACTTAATTCAGAGTTGATGTATAGACACTTGCCTGGGCTAAGTTCTACTGGAATGGTATATGACCCCGGATGCTCATCAATGGTGAAAACCATAGATGGTGAAAACGAGGAAAATAACTCACTTCGTTCTTGAAATTCCTCTCTGAAAATTTGATCGTATTGAAAATATGTTTGTGGGAACTCAACATTTTCTGTCACAGAAAGAAATTGACTTAAAATATCATCCTTTGTAGGTTCTTATAGTGCGTGAAACTCATCAACAGAGAATAAAGATTCTCCCTCATCATTCTCGTGATAGGGGCATTTTAGCCACCATAGTTCTTCTGTAACCGATTGAGCAGGTGGAAAAAGAGTAAGTTTCTATGAAGAAATGCCATTTGATATGAAAATATCCCCACCATGACATCCTATGAAAGCATTGGTCGTGGCCAACCAAGGTCTCCCTAGAATGATTGGATGGCCTTTCGTGGGGTCCTTTGAATGAATAATTATGAAGTCAACAGGATATTCCCACGAAGCTAATGTAACAAGGATGTTATCAAGGACTCCAACAGGTTTTATAGTTGTTCTATCAGCAAGTTCAAGAACTGTAGGGGTAGGGTGAAGGAATTGACTTAGTTGCAACAGTTCAACTATATTGATAGTCATTATATTAATGGCTGCACCTAGATCGACTAAAGTATTACCAATAGAAACATTGTTGATAGTCACTAAAACTATTGGGTTCCCTGGGTTGGCATACTTCACAATTTTAGGCGTTTCAAAAATACAATTCGATGACTGGCCTACTAGGTGTATCATGGGTGGATCTTTCTATTTCCAACCTGGTTTCTTAATGCAAAGTTCTTTGATGGTTTTGGTGTAGATGGGAGCATCTCTGATCACTTGTAACAAAGGAATATTAACACAGACATTTCTTAGTTCATTCATGATGTCAAACTCAGATTGAACAATTGGTTTTTCAATGACCAACCTTTCAGGAAAAGGAGGTGTTTGGGGAACTTGAGTTTGTATGTTACGTTGTAATTCTGTTACTTTATGATTTGGAATGATAACATCTTTCAAAGATGCCCCATTTGATAAATCATCTATAGGTTCTTCCTCATGTTCTTGGATAATTACCATTGGTGATGTTCTTGTTACAAGCTGAGTTTTATTTAAATTTTTTCCAGATCTTAGCTGTATTTCTTGTATGGAAATGGGGTTTATGGTGTAAACTGGGTAATTTTGAAAATCAACATTATGGAGTGGCAAAGGTGGTCTGTGGTTAGGATTTGGAATGGGTTGAGAGAGAAAAATGGTGGGGCGAGGTGGATTCTGAGGCTGTTGAGGAGTTTGTTGAATGGGTGGTAAAGGAGGTGGAGTAAAACCAGGCAATAACTGATGTATGTTTGGAGGATACTGAGTACATGGATTCTGGGGAATTAGTACCACATGCTACTATTGATTATTTCCAAAATTCGGGTCTCTCCATCCCTGGTACCAAGGTTGAGCAGGGACATTTTGTAGAGGCCAACTTGGCCAATTCCATGGATGTTGTTGTTGCTGAGAGAAGGGTGGATAGTAGCTGGAAGGTTGTGGGGATGGTTCTTGATACATATTTGAGTTCCTAGGTTGCCAAGGCCTCTTAGGTGTAGATGGAGTCCCTGGAGCTTCCCCTCCCTTGAATATGGCTTGCAATCCTGGTAAGGATGGGCAATCTTCTGTTTTATGGTTTTCAGTACATATTGCACATACATAAACATTGTCCAAAGGACATTCTCGTAAAGGATGCATTTTTCTGCATTTTGGGCAGAATATGCTTAATACAGGGTTTTCCTCTTCCCGCTTTCTCTTAATATTAAGAGTGTCTAATTGAGAGAAAATTATTCCTAAAATGTTTGTTTTAAAATTTTCCAAAAGGTTTCCCAATTCAATTCTAATAACTCCACCAGATGTGGGTACTTTGGTGTTTTTGTTGACAGGTTCTCTCACACTTTTTGCAGTTTTCCCCCTACTTCTCGAGTAAGTTCTACATAGTTCACTGATTGCTTCAAAGTCTTTTTGGTAAATTTATCCTGCAGCCATTAAATTGAGAGTGTCAATATATTCATCTGAAACCCCTTTTAAGAAAAGAGTCTTGATTGCTTCATCTTGGAGATCATTATATTTAGATTTTTGAAGGGTATATGTAAATCTTTCTAAGAAATCCTCAAGGATCTCTTCATCTTGTTGTTGCATTTTAAAAATATCATTTCGAGAGTCCTTGGGTCTACAATAGTCCTGGTACTTCTTTAAAAATTTTGCCTTCATATCTTCCCAAGATCTAATGCTGTACTCTCCTAAACTCATGAACCAACGTAATGCAAAATCATTTAGGGTAGCAGGAAACAAATTCAGTTTATGTGCATCCTGGAGATAGTTGTAACTCCTACACAGGATGTCAAACTCAAAAAGAAAGACATCCGGGTCTTCACTACTTTTCCCATAAAAGGTTGGTAGTGCCGAAGGTGGGATATTTTTCATATTGACATTCTGGACCGAATCCAAAATAGGAAATCCAAAGGTGGTTTCTGGTCTTAGCTCAGTCTCTACTTGTTCTTCTTCTTCATTTTCAACATGAATTTCTCCTCGTTCTCTTCTATCCAATTCTCTCCCTCTTTTTGCCATGTTAAAAGGATTACCAAAAATTATATATGAAATCTAATCTTTCTTTGGTGGGGGTGTGAAATCCCACCTCTCTGGATTCTTTTTGACAGAATTGCTATCTCCTATTGGTTCTTTTGAGGATCCTATTACCTTTGATTCAATAGTTGCAGTTGTTATTTGTGAAACTATAGTGTCAGGGTTCCTGAGAATAGCTTGCACTTCTTCTGGATTAACTGTGTCAACCAAGTTTGGATCACCAGGAATTTGAATTTGTTGGTATGTGGTGTTTCAAGGTTCTATGTTTTGCTCTATGGTTTCCTCAGCCAGAGTTCTAGTCTCAGTTTCTATTGCTTTTTGGGTGGAGGTTTCTTCTTTTTGTTGTTTTGAATTTCCCCTAAATCTACCTCTATGATCTCTATTTCTCATGAAAACATGCTAGATGAAAGAAAAACTAAGATTGAGTTTTAGAGGAACCTGTGATAACAAATATGTCGGTTCTCACCCTTCGTTTCACAACTCCTCTTTCATCAACTTGCTAACATACCACACCAAACCAAATACATTTTAAGAAAATAACCAAAACAATTATCTAACTTACCTTCTAAACAACTCCCTGACAACGATGCCAAAAATGTCAGGCTGCTATATTAAAGATTTTTAATTACCTGAAAACACTGAATTGTCAAACCAGAGTAAGTGAACTTAGAGCTGCTACACTGTATGTGCCGGTAAGATTCTAATTCCTATTTAAAGGTTATTCTGAGGAAAAAACACAAACTTACTCTTAGAAACTGAACCCTAATGATTATCTTGAAACTAATCATCTTTTGTTTAATTCATCAAATGAAAACAATTTTGAGTTTAAGTACAGGTACTTCTATTTTTGATCTGATGTAATCTCTCAAGACTATCTACCATTAGCTTAAACATCTAATCATCATCATATCTACCTAAACCATAAAAGAGAGATCATTTTTAAAAACCTTTTAATCTAAGCATCCAAAAACAGTTCTAAATCTAACCATAGGTAAATCCAATAAATGTCCTATTTACCCTACAGGTACTGGAAGCTTCCTTTAATCTGACTATAAACTAGCTATCCTAACAGAACAGAGTAAATCTAAACTCGTGTTCCTTTTTAAATCATGATCAAATTGAAAACTAAAAATAGAATATAAGCTAACTATCCTAACAGAACATAGTAAGCTAACTATCCTAACAGAACAAAGTAAGCCTAAACTCGCATTCCCTTTAAATCATGATCAAACTGAAAACTAGAAACAGAGCAAATCTAGGTTAAGCACTTGGTTCATTCTTCAAGTTCTACGGGAATAAATAATGCATTCAACATTCATCAATCTATGAGTTGATATCACACTGAATCTAACAAAGTAATTCCAAACTCAAAACTAACTTACATGCAGTTTCTAAAACTGGAAAATAAACTAACTCTACTGTGGAAAAGAGACAACAAATTGAACTTGTTGGCGGGCCCAACCAAGAGGTGCAATCGCCCTAAAATGAAACCAGAGCTACTCAAATCATTCCATGCAAAAATTGTTCATACTTCACGCTCCATATTTCATAAAACAACTCAAATCATTTAACAACGAATAACATAACACATAGCAAATTTGTATTATCAGAAATCGTATCACATAGCATATTGTAACCAACGTTTCTTGAGAGTGATCCCAATTTATATAGATCCTCTCCAAAATAGTTTTAAACATAGGCGCATTAATCTAAATGGATCTCAGATCCGAAAATGACTCATAGTCAGTTAAAATGAATTTCACAGCTTCATGACACGCAGTGTCAAGAAGCGTGGATCATAAAGCATTCTAATAAAACGGTTCTACAATCTCATCCTGAGTCAACATATTGAGTTATGACTCAATCAACCATATGAATCGGACTGTCAATCCACTCTGGCCATGTCGTGCAAGTCTTCAGCATCTTCTTTGGCATCTCCACTAAGTGTGAGCTGGTACCTGGTACTGATAAGTTCTATTTCAAAGGAACATCACCTAACTCATGTCACGTTAGTATCAACATTAGTTTAAAATATCAAAATACATTAAAAATAACTTGAATCATAAGAATACCTTGAATAGCCCCATTTAGTTGTAAAAGGATGTCAAATTTGTCATGGTAAGGCCAGAAGGAAATGATACTAGATATGAAAATGGAGGTATATTTGACATGATATAGGCAAAAATATAGTCAAAACTGGAGATTAACACCTTTCTACACTATGGTTTCCATTGCGGTACCTGTACCTGGTAAGTTTGGAGCAGAAGTAGGTGGGTTTTTAGGCCCGTGAAAATTCTCTCTAAGTGAGAGAACTACTGGGAATTAATTCCCAAGGTGCCAAGCTGCAGTTATAGGGATCTAAGACTCCCTGTTCAACATGTTGCTGAAGCCCTAGAAGAGGAGCAGGTCAGCCGAGAGACTATTAGGAAGAGAAGGGGCACACTTCCTGGGGTGGGACATGCATGTGGGGGATGAGGCACTATAGGTGGGTTGCTAGAGTCCAAGTTGCAGCTATGAGGCTCTGAGAATCCCTGTTTGAGTTGTTGTTGAAGCCCCGTAAGAGAAGTGGGGCAATGAGGGACTGTCAAATAGAGAAGGGGCACACTTCCTAGGGCAGGACAAGCCTGTGGGGGATGAGGGATTGTAGGATGGTTTCTAGAGTTGACACTTGAAGCTGAGAATTGTTGTTGATTGAAATACCTTAGATTGGCTTAGAAATTCCTTTTCCCAGGTCGAGTTTCGCCCCAACTCGGGGGTGACCCATTGTTGAGATTATGAGTAGTGTGGTCTATGGTTGGGAGGAACGTGGAAGGTATGTACACAATTGTTGTTTAATTCACTAAAGATAAGTGTCTTTAAGTGTTTATGTGAATGCTATGTTATGAATTATGATGTTTTGTTATGGAATTTATATTATTTATATGTATGAATTATTATTGTTGTATTATTTTTTTATTCCACTTAACTCTATTCATATGCAGAACATATCATTATATTTAATGGTATCATAGTGGTAATTGGGAGAGTTTTACATGGCATGGCCCAGCCTGGGTGGTTGGGGATGTTACAAATGATGAGTCAATGACCATTGGCTACAAAGGACATATTGCGTGGCTAACCCGATGGTTGCATGCATATTATCTAGTGGAGGGATGATAGGCACACGCGAGGTTGTTTTCATTTATTTCAAATGATGGCTCGTGGGGGGTGTTAAACTAGCGGAAATGGATCAGGGGATGAAAATGGGACTTATTGTGATGGGTATTTGCACCAGATCTACATCCCCAAGGCTTGGTTGAGAGTGGAATTGAAGGTGGGTTATAAATTTATTCTCTTTGGATTTGTTGTGAAAAAGGTGGGATTAATGTGGAATTTTCTAATTATCCTCTCAAGTGGTGTAATGAGAACAAGGGAAAATATGCTTTCGATTAAAGTATGCAAAATAAATAAACCCTCAAATTAATATAATAATTAAATTGAAAATTTCTAATAAAAATAAGATTATCATTCATTTATTATATTCAATTTAAATTAAAAAATATGATATTAAAAAATTTGTTTCACTAAATTTTTTAATTAATTACCTCTATCATCAAATCATTTACGCTTTCCCAATTTCCTCGTTCCCATCATAATAATATATAATAGACAATTTCATCTATCTACGATTGTAATTTTTAATCAAATTAATTGTGTGGAAATTTTGATTTTCATATTAATTTTTATAATAATAAAGTATTTTAATAATGACATTATATTTATCAGTGATATTTCAAAATAATTTAATATTAATTTTTATAATAATAAAGTATTTTAATAATAACATTATATTTATCACGTTCAATATAATTTGTAAGTGATATGAAAGAAATGATTTTCAAAATAATTTAATAATAAATAGTATTTATTCTTATTACTCATTCATATATAAAAAAAATTAAAAAAGTTATTATTATTTTTTTATTAAATATTTTAAAACATTCATAACTTATATTTTACAATACAATGTAAAATTTATTCAATTACAATAATGTAATCGAATTTTAATTATTATCCTTATCGTTACTTTTTCATTGTAATAAACATTTAACTTATCGTTACTTTTTCATTGTAATAAACATTAAATCTTAAATATATTAAGGAAAATTATTTTGAAAAAAAAATAAAAATTTATTTCATAAGTTTTTTTTTAATATAATGTTTCAAATTAAAATTTTGGAAGAAATAGAAAATGAGAGACATTACTTTAGGATTATATGAAAATGTTATTCTACAAATTGGAGGTACCTATAAATGACGAAAAAAAACCAGAAGGGAAGTCAATACATTGAAGTAAAGCAATGATGCTTTTTCTCTCCAACATTATTTGGCATATTTATAGATCAATTAAAAGATTAGATAAAGGAGAATATAGGATATGGATTATAAATTGTAAATAATATTTTTTCATTCTTGTTTTATATAGATTATGTATTATTGAAAAAAAATGGTTTTTAAAAACATTTTGATTACATAACAAATTTTGTAAAAATGAAAATTAATGTGCAAAAACAAAGATAATTATAATAGGTAGTTAAGATAATAACTATCAAATTTACTAGTTATAACTTTGAAGTCATCATTTTTTATAAATACTTGGGAATAATAAAAAGCATCAAAACACTATATTTTAATTAAAATAATTGTAAAACAATTCAACTATAAAATTAAGTAAATTTTTATTTATACAATTGATTTTAATGGTTCTT
>ML802685.1:291482-319568 GCA_009831015.1 Picea engelmannii | reverse complement strand
GAAGTGATTAAGAATTGGCCATCACCGAGAAATGTTTTCGAGGTGAGAAGTTTTCATGGTTTGGCTAGTTTCTACAGAAAATTCATTCGGAATTTCAGTGGAATTAGCGCAGCAATGATGGACACAGTGAAGAAGCGGCATAATAATTTTCATTGGACAGCGGTGGCTGAAAGGAGCTTCAATCTGTTGAAGCGAAAGATTACAGAGAAACCAGTGTTAGTGTTGCCAGATTTTCAGAAGACATTTCAGGTGAAATGTGATGCCAGTGGATATGCTATAGGCGGGGTCTTGAGTCAGGATGACAGGCCGGTTGCATATTTCAGCGAGAAGCTGGATGAAGCGAAGCTGAAATACTCCACGTATGATAAGGAGTTTTATGCCATCATACAGGCATTGAAGAAATGGAGACATTACTTGATACCCAAGGAATTTGTTCTGTACAGTGATAATCATGCATTGCAGTTTGTGATTCAACATGAGAAGTTGAACCAGAAACATGCAAAATGGGTAGATTATATGCAGAATTTCACATTTATAATTAAACACATTTCAGGGACTACTAACAAAGTGGCTGATGCTTTGAGCAGGAAATGTTTGCTGTTGCAGGAGTTCCGAGTCAAAACTTTGGGTTTTGAGAATCTGAAGGACATGTACGCAGTAGATGCAGACTTCAGAGAAGCGTATGAAGCGGCTGAGAATCCGGTTCTCAGGGATCGGAGCCCCTGGATAGATTATATGATTTAGGAGGGATTGCTGTTCAGAGGCAATCAACTGTGCATTCCGAATTTCTCCATGGGGGAGAACCTATTGAAAGAGAAGCACAGTGGTGGTTTAGCGGGGCACTTTGGTCATGACAAAACATTCGCCAAGTTGAGCGAATCGTATTTTTGGCCAGGCATGCGAGCAGATGTTAAAAGATTTGTTGACAGATGCAGGATTTGTTAGCATTTGAAAGGGAGAAAGCAGAATGCAGGTTTTTACCAGCCATTGCCCACACCTGAGAGACCATGGGAGGCAATTAGCATGGATTTTGTGTTAGGAATGCCAAGGACGCAGAGAGGAGTTGATTCCATCTTTGTGGTGGTAGACAGGTTTTCGAAGATGGCACATTTTATTCCATGTCAGAAGACCAGCGATGCGACCCACATCGCAAACTTGTTTTTCAAAGAGATTGTCAGACTTCATGGATTGTTGAGAAGCATAGTCTCGGACAGGGATACCAAATTCATAGGTCACTTTTGGAGGACACTATGGAAGAAGCTGGGAACTAACTTGCGTTTAGTTCAGCATATCATCCATAGACGGATGGGCAGACCGAGGTGGTCAACAGAAGTCTTGGAGACTTGCTGAGAAGCCTGGTGACAGAGCACCACAACAGTTGGGACCAGATATTACCACAGACAGAGTTCGCGTACAACGACTCGATGAATCGGAGCACAGGAAAAAGTCCATTCCAGATTTTATATGGGACACAACCGAGAGGAGTTTCTGAACTCAGGGAGTCAGAACAGACTGCGACTAGCAGTGCTAGAGCTGAAGAGTTCGCTGAGGCGATGTAGGAACTTCACAGTCAAGTGAAGCAACGACTGATGAAATCAAACCAAGAGTATAAGTGCAGATCCGATCAGCGGAAGAGACAACTTCAGTTTGAAGTTGGTGACATGGTTCTGGCGCACTTAAGGAAGGAAAGGTTCCCGAGGGGAACATATAATAAACTCAAAATGAAAAAGGTTGGACCATGCAGAGTCCTGAAGAAATTCAGAGAGAATGCATATGAAATTGAGTTGCCGGATGGCATAGGGATATCTCCGATATTCAATATTTCAGATTTATACCCATACAGGGCTGGAGAGACAGAGACCAGAATTAAGGAAACAGTGATCCAGTGGCAGAAGTAGATGCCGGTAGCAGAGAAGCCGCAGATGGAGTACATACTGGACAAGCGAGTGGGAAAGAAGACCAGGCGGAAGCAGTACTTCGAGTACCTGGTGAAATGGAAGAATCACCTAGTGGAGGATGATAGCTGGGAAAATGAAGCAGTCATACAGAGGCATGGACAGACCGTGCAGGAACTCATGGACAGGAGCCCATGAAAATTTTGAGCCGAGGAGTATGATGCAGGAGCATCCACAACATATCAAGCGAGCCAGCACATTTAGAGAAACCAGCTAGACATCGCCAGTACAAATTTTGAAATACTTTGGAAGTTGTTGCGCCGCTCTTTAATGAAGTCATTCATGGAGAAGCGCACTTGTATTGTAAAGGGGACCTTGAGCCTTTAAGCTCTCGTCCTTAGTAGATAGGAAGGTATTTAATAGATTTAATGCAGGTAGATAGGAATTTAACTCTAGATTAGACAATTTTAGTTTTCGAGAGGGAAAACGGATATAGACACCCTCCTTTGTATCATTGTATTATTATCATTCAGAAATCAAACAGGAGCAAGAAGAGAGGAGCAGGCAGAGAACTCGTGGAGAAAACCCATCTACAAATTGAATTAATAGAAGAGAGCCTTTGATTCAATTTCATGATTGGTGTTGTTTCTCTGTGTATGTTGTTTAGGTGCTCACGAATGTTTGTTTTCTTTGTATGCATTTACTTTGAATATGCTATGTATGTGATTTCATAGTTGATTTGAAATCTATGAGAGAGAGGAGAATAAGTTTCAATTGTTTCTCTGTCTAAGCCAGGAGATTCCTGCATAGAGTGCAGTCGAATTCATCCGCATAGAGTGCATTGATGAAGCTAGACAGTTAAACCCTTATTCTCATTTGCCCAGAAGTTGAATTGGGTTGGTAGAGCCGTGCAGGAAAAGTGCAGGCTGAACTTGAAGTCTCAGTGGACAATCTGAGCAGAAGAAGGTAGAGACTGCTTTTGTAGAAGTGCACGGAGTCTGGAAGATTCAACACTTCGAGAGCTGTTGGAGGTCGAGCACGAGAAGCGTGCGCAAAGTCTCTAAGGGAGTTAGAGTTGACCAGCTTAGGAGATATAGTTCCTTCGCGATACTGTAGGAACATACCCAGGAGAAGGTTCGAACAGGACGGAGCTTTGGAGTAGAGATTTCTTCAAGGATGAGGAATTGATGGCCAGTTCTCGCAGGGAAGATTCGCGAAAACCCGTCGACCATCAGATCTCAGTGAAGTTGCGAGGGGTTTAGCCCTAGGCGCAGGAAGGAACTAAGGCTTATCGGGATCCATCTTATCGGGTTTCCCGGAAGCAAGAGTTTCATAGCTGTTGAAATCGAGATTAGCAATTTCCCAATCTAATCGGAACCATTGATCGCTAGGGGACAGGTGGCACGAGATCCCGGGAAGTTGGGATTTGGCATTCGGGACATTCCGGTGCAAAGGAATTGCGACCTTTGAAATCGCGATCCTGTGATTCCCGATAGGGCGGAGAGAGGAGGTGACGTGGCGAGGAATTGGAGCACGTGCATATTGGAGTTTGGGGATTTGTGAAGGCAGTGACACGTGACAACACAAATGTCGATTTCCCGATAGAGAAACCTCCGATAATAGAAGAGGAGAAAGTCAACGATTGACCCATATCGGGGTTCGGGATTCGTGAGACATAAGGCATGCGAGCATAGAATTCGCGATATCGCGAATTCCGATTTTCCGACTGTTAAGGGAGATCATTGCAGGAGTACTGTGGGTAAAAAAATTCCCGACGGGGAATTAGAGGAGCATTGACGCTCTTCGGGCCAAAGATTAGAGAAGATCCTGGTGGAAGCGGTTGGACTGCGAGGGTCAGACTGCACCAAAATAATTACACCACTACAAAATGAGAAGGATTGGAAATGGTATATGCACTACAAAAGTTCAGACATTAGTTATTGGGGTCTCATTTTAAGATGTACAAAGACCATTCTGCATTAAAATACCTAGTGAACAAGCTAGTGTTGGGGGGAGAATATGAAAATGGATACTCTTATTCCAGGAATACGATTTCGAGGTTGTGGTGAAACCATGGAAGTTGAATACAGGGCCAGATAATCTATCATGCATATTATTAGAAGAAGATACATGGAATTTAGATGACAACTTACCAAACACACAACTATTTTCACTTAAAATGGTGGATGATTACTTCTCGGACATCATATAGTTTCTAAGTACAATAATGGCTCCATCAGAGATGAAAATGGTGCAGAAGAAACAACTAGTTGTCAAAGCAACGCATTATCAGTTGATTGTATGGAATTTATACAAGTTGGGAGCAAATGGAATATTAAGATGATGTGTGCTGGAACATGAAAGACCGATAATACTTGCAGAAGAACATGACAGGATAGCAGAAGGACACTATGTAGGGAAGGAAACGACAAAAAATATTTTATGCACGGGACGCTGGTGGCCTACACTTCACAAAGATGCTAAGGAATATTACCAGTCATGTGATGCATGTCAAAGAGTGGGAAAGCCATCTCAGAGGGATGAAATTCCTTTAAACCCACAGGTTACCTTGCAAGTATTTGATAAATGGACCATAGATTTTGTGGGGCCAATCAACCCACAAGCAACAATATCAGGGGCAAGGTACATAATCACAATGACAGAGTACTTGAAAAGATGAGCATAAGCATCACCAGTTCTAGATTGCACCGCGAAGACTGCTGCGAGGTTTTATTTGAGAATGTAGTCACACAATTTGGTTGTCCGTGCATATTACTCAGTGATCAAGGAACCCAATTTTTGAATAAGACAATTTCATCATTGACTGAGGAGTTTCAAATTCATCATCAGAAGAGTACTCCGTATCATCCTTAGGCTAATGGGACAGTGGAAGCTTTTAATAAAATCTTGGAGAAGAGTTTGAAAAAAATTTGCAACGTAAGGAGGGATGATTGAAACTTAAGAGTTCATGCAGTGTTACATGCTTACATGAATACAAGTAAAAAGTTGACAGGGAAGACACCTTTCAGGTTGGTCTATGGGAAATAAGTAGTGATGCCAATGGAGTTTATTCTACCTAGCTTGCACATTGCAACGATCCCTAATCTATCATAATATGGCACAATAGAGGAGAGATTGGCACAATTAGTACAACTTGAAAAAAAATCATTTTTTTGTAGGTTTCCATTAGCAAGTTTAGAAGGGCAAAGAGAAAGCTTGGCATGATAGACACATTAAACAAAAAACATTTCAAGTGGGTGACTTAGTAATACTTTATGACAATAAATTTATGCAACATCCAGGGAAGTTTAGAATTCACTGGTTAGGACCATATGTGATTCAATAGGTAACATAGACAGGTGTTGCGCAGTTGGAAACCCTGAATGGAGAAGTCCTTGGAGGAATGGTGAATGGAAGTCGACTGAAACTCTATAGAGACTATAAAAAATTTGCGCAGTAATCTGGGCTACACAAGACCACATGTATCATAGTAGCTGTACTATAATAGGAAGGAAAAACACAGAAAAACAAACAAAAAGTATAAAAAAGGAAGAAAATCAAATAAAAAGTAGATATTGCAAAAAGAAAAATATTATAGAGTACAAGGCATAAGATATTGTGCAGAAGGAAAGATTATTGTGCATCAAGATAGAACTACACCAATTAAGAAAATATAACAAAAGAAAAAGAATTTGAAGCAACAAATGTATTTTGTAACTTCACACTAATAAGATCGTTAAAATCATTAAATCACATAAATGACGACTACACAGGGGTAATGACAAGTCATAAAGACACCATATAATATTAAATGGAAAAATTTGTCGTAAATCATGACAGGTTGGTAGTACGAGGAAAAAATCATACAACGGATATGGTAATAAAGAAACATTTATTTAATAATTTGTCAACCATATTGGTGGATTGGAAAAGTGAGTTAAGGCATGAAGAGACATGCACAGTTGGCAAGGAGGCACACAAACAGTCGAAGGTCGCTAAGCGTAAATCATTGTTACTGAGAGATTCATGCAAGAGAGAGTGAACCAGAGAAAACTAGAGTGAAATCGAATGATTCAGAGCCAAACTATAGCTACCATAGAACAACCATAGAGAAAGTAAAGGAATTTTTCACACAAGACAATTTCCCTGCCAAAATTTGGAGTGCCATCAACAACAATGCAAAAATCAGTCGAAACGACCAACAATTTCACTAGAGGTTGAAGAAATTCCCAGAGCTTTGGCTTCGACTTCACAAGCCAGTTTCCATAGATATTATGTCCCACTCAAGAAAGATAACACATCACAAATAAAAGTACCAGCAGATGGGAAATACCCGCTAGAAACATCACTAGTCCCACCTGGTGTAATTATTGAAGGAGATATGCTCGACAAGGTTGTCAGCCTCAAGTTCATGGATCATGATATCATCGATGAAAAAAAATTCTCAAAGTTGTCCAGGGAAAAATTATTTTGTGCTAAGAGTGTACCAAGCAGAAAAATGATAGTGCTAGAGACACATGTGTGGGAAATCAGAATAAAGAAGGCGGGCATACTAATCTGTTGGAGATCCTACACTTTGGATGCAGTCTGGAAATAAATTCTTGTGTGAAGCTACTGCTTAGCTGCGTCCATGGGGGGACATTGTGACTTGATCCCCCAATGTCAATTGATACTGTGTTGATTGCACGGATCACATGGCTCCCAAAATCTGAGGAGGATCCAACCATTTCGTTCAACAAGGCAGGGGAGAGAGCCCTCTCAAAAGCAATGAAAGAAAAGTTCCAGACTTTCAGAGGAAAAAGGGTATTGGATGTTAAAAACACCAGTGATTAAAATTTTCAGTTTATAATGTAGTTATTGGCCTGCAAGTTGCTATGAAAATGTCAGAAGGATGAAGTACCATCTATAGAAAAATGCCTTGAAGGGGTTCAAATGAACTAGGCCACCTTCTTGGTGAACCAATTTTTGCAAGATTGTATTTAGGCCCAGGAAAAGGGTTCATAATTTCACTATGCATGGCTTTTTATTTTGATTGTGTTGGTGATATGGCATGGAAGATGATACTATTAGTGCATGGGAACATCTGGTAGAGGTATTATGGTCACACAATATGCTAACCTATGGGATATTCCAAACAAGAGAAGTCAACATGACACTAATGTCACATTCTTTGTATAATTTGATACTATTAGGTATCTAATCAAGCATACGCCGTGAATTTCAGGTGAGACAGTGGAAACATACAAAGAAATTACATGATTCAAAGAAGCCATGCACCACATGTATGTGTAGGAAAATAAGGACACAATGCATCAATGGTTTCCAACCAGCTATAGGTTGACATCATAATATGTATGCCTAATTGTGAATGATTGGGAAGATGGGTGAAAAACCCCATCATAGAAAACAGATCACCCAGAAGATGAAGAAGAATAGGATAAGAGTGATGTAGAATGAGATGAGGATGAGGAACAGGGGAACAATCAACACAATGACACATGAGATACACTTGACCCATTAACAGGGGAAGTTCAACAGACAGTCCCAACAACAGGTGAAAAATGAAAGGATAAGGGGAAGGAACCAATAGAAGGGGCACACAAGAAGACTAAAGCACACAGAGAAACCCCATTTTATACTTTGACCTATGACGATATGGACTACATAGGCTACCGAGTATGGGATGCCATAGAGGAATTCGTTGAGGAAGAACTAGGAAGCAAGAAGAGCAGTAACAGAGAGTGCAGGATCAATTGGCAACACTCCAACAACTCTCAAAAGCAGCTAGCATAAAAAAAGAGTGCAGGATAGAGGGAGGACTGTCCATAATCCTAGGGAAGGAAGTAGAGAGTGCGCATATGGTCTTAACCCAGTTAGCATCCAGGCACAAAACACTCTAGATTAACACAGACACACTTGGATTTCCAATGTCTGAATTATAAGAACATGTGAATGTGCTAGGACACTTGAACATATTGGTATCAAGGATGCCAACACAAATATTATAGGACTTTCAAATAGGCATGTTGCAAGAGATCAAGAGCCGAGGAGATGAAGCACATTGGGAGTTGACGAGAATAATGGACGAAAGGGCTTAGCTACAACAATGATATGGTGTTGCGCTCCAACAGAAGAAGGAAGTTGAAGATTGAGTGGAGGAAGTAATGAAGGAAAAAAGTGAGGCCGAGGAAAGGGTAAATAAATCCTTCAAATAAAAGGATGAAGATGAAAGTATAGCGCATAAAACACAAGCAGTCATCTAGAAATTATACAAGGCAATTACAGAAGTCCCCATAATAGTAGAAGCTATTATGGAAGAACAAGTATTGAAGATCAAATAAGTCATCAAAGGCTTCCAATCACATATATGAGACCTACAATTGCGTAGTGCATCGATCACGCCACCAGAAGTAAGAGTCGATAGGGAGATAATGGCGATGAAAACAATCACCAACATCAAGAAGGTGGAAGAAGAGTGTCCCAAACTTTGTGAGGAGAGTGCATAGAGATGGACATATTTAGTGGAAGATCCCAAGATGAAGGACATGGAGGCCAAATTAAGAGAAGCGTAGGAAAAGGCACATCATTCTTCATAGATAATAACTAATTCTTCATAGATAATAACTACACTTCCATCAGATGAACATATGACAACCATTTTGGCTAAGAGTCAGTCATATGTAGAAGTGGAGAAGATGAGGGATCAACAGAAGGACCACTTGATCCCTTCAACATCATTTAGGACCACTACAGGAAGAATCAGTGAGGGTAATAGGTGAATTATCCACTACATAGGGAAAGGTAAAACAAGCAGCTCAAGAAATAGAAGAGAAACTTATATCCTTGGCTACACAGGGGGCTGAAGAGATCGTAGAAATAGAGGCAACGATGCTCAAAGAAGTGGAGGTAGAAAAGACATCCTCCCAAAATTTTCTTGAGGCATGGAGGAGAAGGCAATAGGATTGAGTGGCTCAGGATGAGACGTAGGTGAGTTTTGGGGGCCTATTGGACAGGCCGTTTTGGATACAATATTGATAAAAATCCTAAGTGTAGAAGAATTGTGCAGAAGAAGAAGGAAGATTAGGGAGCACAATGCGCAGAAGGAGGACAATGCACAAACAAATGAATAAAACAAAGGAATAAAGAAGACATAGGAATAAAGCAAAGAATAAAGTTGGAGAAGAAAGAGGATGAAAAGGAAGGATGACAACTCGACATTCTAAAGATGGAAGGATGGGGAAAAGTAGGAAAAACTGAAGAAAAACAAAATGCAGACGAAAAAGAAGGCGAAAGTAGCATGAACATCCAATTAACTGGAGTAGTCATACATTGTAATAAGGGTTTTTGGATGAATACAATAGGGTTTTAACCCTAAATCTTATGTATAAATATGTAATGGGTTGGGATAATAGGGGTTCCTCTGTGTGGTTGTTCTCGAGTATGTATTGTGGAGTCTTTTCCAAGCTTTCAAGAGCTCCTGCAAGTAAGAATGGTGATAGGATAGGATGAGAAGGGAGATAATCGAGGTCTGAATGTAAGAAATGATGCAAAGAGAGAGAGGTTTTCACTGCAGAATGAAAAGGCTAGGAGAAGAGAAAGCTAACCATGATGTATATTTGTAAGCGTAGTGCACAAGCATGAAGCAATTACCAAATGCATAATAAAGAATACAACCATTGTGGACGTAGCCCAGAGTTGGGTGAACCACGTTAAATGTTATGTTATATTTATTTTGTGTGTTTGTTTATGGAATATGTTTTGATGCATATTAGAGTAGATTTATCTTATGTGTAATCATGGTGAAATGGTTATGACTGTTACAATAATGAGTTTATGCAGTAATATGGAATATAATGGTAATATGAATCTAAGATCCACTAAGTAATAGAATAAGAGCACTTATAGAGTAACGCACACATAAAAAATAATTAAGAAAGAATGGAGTAATAACCTCCCATTCCCTCACCACTGCAAAAACCTAGTTCTTGCATTCCCAATAGATGCCTCGAGTGAGACTTCATCTACGCCTGTAGGTGATGCCGAAAGGGCCACTGTCTGAAGGGTTTTTTGGTCAAATGATAAGTTTAACCTAAGGTCTTAAAATTGTGCACAACGCCAACACAACTATAAACAAATTAAACATGAAACAAAAAACTTGTGAAAAAAACCTTCCTATGCTGTAATCCCTTTTAGCACTTCCTTGACAACGACGCCAAAAATGTTGGGTAAATTATATGCTAATTTAAATTATAATTAATGTCAACCTGGGGGTTCGTAGAATTAGATATGAAATCACATGAAATGCAGGATCAGAGCCTATTTTATCCTATGCTAACCACTAATACCGTCAAAACACACTTTGGTATGCAAGAAATGAAATCAAATATAAAATCACCACGGGACCTATCACTCGGAGATAAAACAACTTAACGCTTATAATGACTCAAGGTTACAATATTTCATTTATGTATGTTCATACAACTCCTCATTTATATCTTACTAAGGTTTCAATGTCTTTCAATGAATTCTTCCTGTAGTGAATGACAAAGTAATTAAAAGGATGAAAATTAACATGAAGGAAAATCGTCATTGGGTTATGGAACAACTAATGTTATAAAGGTTCTGAGTTGTAATATTTCATGCGAGGGTGTTCGTGCAACTTTGCGAGAGTAGCTTATCAATGCCTTTAACCTTCAATGATGTTCATGTAGTGGATCCACACATATGCTACAAGAAAACAAATTAAAGTAATGCGATGTAAAGACTTCAAAAGAAACACACAAATTAGTCCTCAAGAAAATATACATATGAAAATGGAAACTCAATTTTGGTACGAGATTACTTTTGTCCTATATTATTTATATGAAATCACCTTACAATAATAGTCATTCTAACACTGCATCACAATACATGACAACACAACAATGTTACGACATATATACAACAAAACTTGCACACATAACAATATATATTAACAATGGAACAAACAAGAAAAATGAAACAAAACAATATAGTAATAATAATGGAACAAAACAATTATATTAACAATGGAACAAAACAATGTATTAAATATATTAAATAACAAAAAGTAACAAAACAACACATATTAAAATAATAATACAATAATAATAATACATGAACAACAAAACAATATATAAATTAATATGACATAACTTAACTTACATAACAACACGATAATAATAACATAGCATAACTTATATGACAACACAATAACATAACTCACATATATCTAAACGAAATGACTCTATACAAAACAATGTAAAGTTACAACGTTAACAGGAGATCACAAGTGACAATCTAAAGAAATATAACACATGTAATATGATGTAAATGCAATGTGGCATGCATGCAACAATGTATAACACGATATATACATGAAACAATACAAATGCAACAAATATAACGCATGGAAAAAGGTACAACACAATATATATACATGGAAAAACACAACTCGATGTGAAAATAAAACCTATGTGTATCAATATGACCCACACATAGATAGACTAAACTTTTTATATTGTGAAACGTTAGAGAGATGACTTAAATTTTAATATTGTACAATGTTAGATGAAGAGCTGTAAGTGTAAGGAGAAGTAAATTAATGCCCTGGAGATTAGGGTGACTTGCAGAGACTGTGGGTTAGGTGAGGAAAAGCTGTTTTGGAGAGCATATTTAACATGATTAAAAGACCAAGTTTGAGAAAAAAATGAGTGGAAACGATAAATCTACAGAGATGGACAACAATAGGCTCATCAATGTACAACAAATTAAGAGTTAGAGGGAAATTTGTTATTGAATGGGGATATTGCCGTAATGAATACATTGAGATAGTACTGATGCATGGATATTAAGAGACACATGTGAGAGGATAAACTACAAGTTTTTTTTTATCTAAGGATCGGTCTCACAAATTCTAAAATAATACATAATAAAATTTAAATGCGAATAAAAATACCACACAACTGAAATAAAATCAAATGAAAATGACAATCTAAACTCATTAATGAAAATCTAGGATGTTACCCAGATCGAGGGGTCCTTCCCAACCTAGAAAACACTCATGTAGAAGCTAACTCAGATCAAAAAGTGGATCGAAATTTCTGTGATAACCAATACTTCATTAATAAAATGAAATCAACTTACAATCTGATGTCCAACCTCCATTACAATAACTCTTTGTGGAATAATCAACTTATTGATAATTAAATTCCCTACCCTATAGTTGCTGCAACATTTATACAAATTGACAATCGAACTAATTCTGTGAATTAGTTGTTTTGGAAAATCAATGAAATCAATTCCTAACAATTTTATTTAATTTTAAGAAGGTTACGACTCATAGAACTGCACGATAACCTTTTACACAAATATCATGAAATATATATTAAAAACAAACTCCTCGTAATAGCAAGCTTTGACTTGATTCCCGTATCTTCGATTTTCTTTTTAGATGGCTGCAACCAATGGACGATCTCATACTAATTTGATCGGTCTTGTAACTGTTATGTGCATATGGATAGTTTGTGCAAACAACCTTTTGATATTAAACCCAAGCCCACAACATTAAATTTAGGAATTTGTATATGGTGTTTTCAAATATGGGCATAATCATGAAATTTGTGCAAGCGCCAATTAAAGAACCAACCATAACGCCCAAACCGTTCCTTTGTTTGGAAAATGGTTCGTGCTTAAATTTCCATGCTGGGGAGAAAACTCATGTTACAGGTTCTTCATATTCATCTTTATTTTCATGCAAATTGAGGTGGAAGTTGATTGTCTTGAACTTTTTCTAATTTCGGGCTGGATTGTTTTTCTTTATTCGGAGGTCCACACGTGTGACCTGGGCATGTTCTGACCCACGTGAGATCATATCGACATCGTTGTGGAGAAAACCCATGTTCTTGATTTTTTCATAGAAATGTGCCAATATTCCGAACAATGACAGGTATCATAATGGAATTGATGGCGCAGTACTACTGAACTGATCATGGTGGTACAAGAATCACACTTCATAAACCGTCGTTGGTAAAACCACAATATAATCATCTTTTAATCACTAAAAACATGGAAACACTATGTATTAACCACATAGGATGTATAATCATGAATGACAATAGATAATGGAGGTTTATGGTGTAATTGACATATATTATTGGTGAAATGCGGGAAGAAGGTGTAATGATGAATGTATTTATATAGCGGAAAATATGGAAAAAGTGGAGCCCAGCAAGGACAAAACTGTTAGTTTTTCAAGAAGCTAGATTTCAACACATATTTTTCTTCAATATATGGATGCGATTAGGGTTTTTAGATTTTTATGGTGGGAGTAGTTATTAATATCACTTGGAAAATCCACAGTGGTCATTTTGAATTGTCAATGTTTCGAATCTCCAATCAGATCCATCATGAGGACAAAACTGTCAGTTTTTCCAGAAGTCAAATTTCAATAGAAATTTCCAGTCCGTATAGGGACATGATTATGGTTTTTAGATTTATATGGTGGGAGTAGTTATTAAGATCGCTCGTAAAATCCACAATGATCATTTTTAATTTTCAATGTTTCAGATCTCCAATCAGATCCATCATCGAGACAAAACCGTTATTTTTTCGTAAAGATGAATTTTAACACATATTTCCTTTACGTATAGGGATGCGATTAGGGTTTTTAGATTTATGTGATGGGAGTAGTTATTAATATCGCTCAAAAAATACAAAGTGGTCATTTTGAATTATCAATGTTTCGGATCTCCAATAAGATCCATCATTAGGATAAAACTGTTAGTTTTTCCAAAAGCTATATTCCAACACAAATTTCCCTTATGTATAGGTATGTGATTAGGGTTTTTATATTTCTATGGTGGGAGTAGTTATTAAGATGACTCATAAAATCCACAATGATCATTTTGAATTGTCAATGTTTCTGATCTCAAATCAGATCCATCATCAGGACAAAACCGTTAGTTTTTCCAGAAGCTAGATTTCAACATAGATTTCCCTTCCGTATGGGGATGTGATTAGGGTTTTTAGATTTTTGGGGTGGGAGTAGTTATTAAGATCGCTTGGAAAATCCAGAGTGGTCATTTTGAATTTTCAACATTTCAGAACTCCAATCAAATCCATCATTAAGACAAAATCGTTATTTTTTCTAGAAGTTGTATCTCAAAATAGATTTCCCTTCTGTATAGGGATGTGTTGTAGTCCAAGGAATAAGGGAAAGAATTCAAGAAGAGAGCTACATTATAGGAGGAATAATAGGGACACACATGTACTCAAGAAGAGAGATATATACGTGGGAAGGATATCCATCTGAATTTGTATTCCATATTCATGAGTACTTATACAATAGATATATGGTTGGAGCAGTTGTATCCACTCCAACTAATCCTTCGTTAGGTTGCATTTATCCTCTACGTGCAATTACATACTTTATTACATGTATCCATAAATTATTATGATAGTGTATAATGCATGATGTATTATTAAAAGGTCATAAAAGGCCTCCCAACATCTCCCCCACACTCAAATCCTTACTCGTCTTGAGAACGTGTAGATAAATAATGACATGTTACTATTTAGCCTTCATCTTCAATATATTAAATTCATGTGCAGTTAGTGAGTCTCCGGTTCTTAGCTACCCCACCCAACAATGGTTCTCTTGACTCTCATATTATACCATGAAATATTCTAATTTGTAAAATGATGAAAAACCTTCAACCTTTGATGTTGGACTTTCGTCAAACAGTTTGCCTGCATCTGTGTTTATGGTTGTAGGTGAAATTTGTTTGGACAGAAGCATGTCCCTTTGTTTTGTTTGCTGATATGATGGTTTTCTAAACTCCTTATACCTCCCCAATGAGGTACCAAGTGTGTTGTTTGGTTATTAAACAAACCCACAAAATAATAATGGAATAACATTCACATCTAAATAAAAAAACACAACAAATATGACTGTTCTTTATTTAATAACAATGATGAACCAATACAAGCGATTTGTAGTGGAAATACCTCTCAAGGATGAGGGAGAGGTATACCATAGAAAGATTGGAAACCATAGTCATATATAGCCATGAAGAATTGCCCACGAATTGCTCCCACGAGTTGATAAAGAGGGTCGAATTATACGTTTGTTGTGTTATTGCTTGATGAAGTGTTGAAGCAGCCTCAAGGGTGATGTTAATCCTCTCTTCCTGCAGCGAATAGTCTTATAATGGAGGTCTCCCACAACAACAACCCCTCATTCCATTCCACACGCAGCCACAATAGGGAACATGACCCCAATATTCCCACTCGAACTGTCTGATGGAAATGATGTTATATGGTCACAGTTCTGCTGTGTGATGCAGCGATATGGCACCTCTCCACACTCAAAATTACGCTGCTTGTGATGTAATGTTTAGCCAACAAAGAGGTCGACCAACAACACTATCTCTCTGCCTCCCACATAGCATAAAGGTGACCCCCGACCACTAGAAATGAGAATTCGACCAGCCACAAGGGAACACGTTGTATCCAAACATATTAACCAGCAGGGAAGCCTCGCTTGGGCAATGAAAGATACAACCCTGGTCCCAACACCTAGCAATAATGAGGAAGAGATGTGCCTGGCTCCAAGAAACGATCCAACCATCCACTTGTGCCAAGAGAAAAAAGCATCCTGTCTTTGCCAAATCTACAATAAGGATTCTTCCTTCAATGAAGATAATCGAATCAAGATGCCAATGTTTGCAAATGAGAACCTTGAATGGATTCTCCAATTCCTCGGCTTGGGCAGATAGTTTCACTGCCGAATCCAAGATTCCAAGGCTAGGGAATACAGTTTCACTGTTGAATCCGAGGTGCCGAATGGGTTTCCAATTGAAACCCTCTTTGCTCTTCTCCAAAATCAATTTCTCCAAATGAATAGTCGATAATCACTTTTCCCCTTCAATCGTCCTTTTATTCATTCACTTGTCCTTTTCCTCCATTAAAATATTCATTTAATTATTAATTGGAGAGGAATACCCTCAAAGACGGGTTTATTAATGATAAACTCAATTTTCCTAAGTTTCACTTTATAATTCGAAAGTGACTTTACCGGTATCATTTCCCCAGCTCATCCGTCTAATGGTTTACGGGAAACTGTGTAAACCACCACGGTATTCCGACTGCCTAGGAAAAACGGGATATTACAGTCCTCCCTGCCCAAATTTGCTTGTCCTCAAGCAACTTCAAACCTGGAAACTGCAACACCTATTTGTTTTCCCAAGTAGCATCCTCCATAGGCAGAACCTGCCATTTTACCAAGTACTCCCTGACTGCCCTGTCATGGAATTTCCATCCTCGAACCTGCAGAATCTTATCGAGGCTTGTGGCCCATCTCCCCCCATCACCCCAATGGGGTAACTCCTGTGAAACAACCTCCTCAAAAGTGCCCTCCGTCTTGTACCTTCTCCCATACATCTTCTGCTGACTCCGACCCACCCTCAGGTTCTCCTTCAGTGCTCTCAGAGTGTCTTGGTTGTCCGGAAACCATCCTCGAACCTGAGGAGCTCTACAGTCACTACATGCTATGTTTTCAAATATCAAGACCTCATAGCTATATCGCGCTCGAAAAGGGGTCATACCGGCAGACATGTGAAAGGTGGTGGGATAACAATACTCCCCGAGATGTAACCATATCACCCAAGCACTCTACTGTCCTGCGATGAAGTTCCACAAATACCCTTCCACCCAAGTGTTCCCAAACTCAATCTGTCCGCCGATCGGTGGGTGGTAAGTAGTACTCGAGGTCAGCTTGGTACATACCAACCTAGAAAACATCTGCCAGAAACTTCCCGTGAATCTTTCGTCCCTGCTACTGACAATGGCTTTAGGCCACCCATGTAAACAGAACATCTCCCTAAGAGATAACTCGATCACCTGCGCTGCTGAGTAGTCTAAAGGAATGGTGGAGAAGTAAGCAAGCCTGGTGAGTCGGTCCACCATGACATAGATGCAATCCTTCCCTTGCATCTTCAGTAACCTGGTGATGAAATCCTTGGGGATGCCTTCCCACCCCTGATCGTGAAAAGGTTGTAATGATCCGGCTGGATGTATGTGCTCCACCTCATTCCCCTGGAAAACTCCGCACTCCTGGAGATGCCTCTCTAACTCGTCTCTATAGGCCCTGGGGTGCCTATATGAAGTGGTAATCACTGCTCGAGTACCCTCCTCTAACTCACTGTGGTGCTCAAATCCCCGGTCTGGGGGCCTACCCGAAGGTACATTACCAAAGACATCATGCCCCTGAAACAAGTCATGTTTCTCTCTCAGAAAATTGGGCTCCCCGCCCTTGGTCCTATGTACTGAAATATGAAACTCCACGACCCATGCAATGTCATCCCGTCTCATCACTGCCTCCATATTCTTCATAGTTACAACCTTAGGAGGATACATGTTCATGCCCTACAGAACTACTCTCTTGCCGTCCTGATCCTGGAACTCCATCTCCATAGTCTGATAGTTAGTGGAGTACCTCCCTAGGGAGTATATCCACTGAACTCCAAGCACCACATTGGTGTCAGGTATCTTAACCACGTGGAAGTCATCGGTGAGCATGTAGTTTCCCAGGTTCAATGTCATCCGTGGAATGTACCTGGTGCAGTCTAGTGTGTTCTCCCCCAGTATGATCACTGAGAAACCCCTGAAGGACTCAGTGACAATGCTCTTTTATTCCACTAATGAAGAGTCTATAAAGTTGTGGGATGCCCCACCATCGACCAAAACTGTCACTCGATGTCCCTGCACTCCTCCCCTCATCCTAAAGGTGTGAAATCTGGGTATGCCGGAGAGTGATGCTATAACCCCTCGTGTTTCCATCGATGCCTGATCTGCCTCTGTTGTCGGTGAATCCTCCTTCTATCCCCGTTCCTCTTCTTCCTCATCATCCCCGCTATCGAAAAACACCTCTATGTAGTGTGCCTTGGCCTTGCCTGCACACCTGTGACCTGGTACCCATGGTTCCTGGCAATTGAAACACAACTTCCTCCTCCTGAGATCCTGCCTGGTAGCATCATCCATCCTGTTACGGCTTGTCTAATACCTCTGTGGCTGTCCTACCCAGTCCCTCTACTGATGTCCTATACCATCCCTCTGTGGTGGTGTCCTGTCATCGAACTTCGTAGGGAAGTCCAGCCTCGGGGTGAACTTGGTCTTGGGTACGAACTCCTGTAAGTCTCTCGCCCTGCCAAATGCATCCTGTAGCGTAGCAGGCTTGTAAGCCTTCACCCATCCTCGGAGTGGCTCGACTAGCCCCTCTGTGAACAACATCACAAGACGGGCCTCGGAGATATCGGTGACCATCACTGATATCTTCTGAAAATCTGATATGTATGCATCTTTCGACCCAGTCTGTTTCAACTGTGCCAAGTCTCTAAAATACAGCTTTGGATCTCGTCTGTCAAATCGATGCACCGGTCTATCTGTAAACTCGGCATAGGTGACGATGTGGGCATGACCTAGAGTGGTCATCCCATGGTACCACCAGTCATGTGCCTCACCCTCCAAGTGTAATGTAGCCAACTTAATGGCATATGTCTCTGCCATGGGGTTCAACTGGAAGTACATGTCGAGCTTTTGCACCCAAGCTTGTGTTGTGCACTTTGACGTCCCATCGAAGTATGGTAGGGTGAGCTTGCCCACTGTGCGCTATAGCTCGTAGCTCTGCATGGGACCCCTGTTGAATAACCTCGGCTTGTTTCTCCCCTTGAAGCTACAAAACTCAGCAAATGTCATAGCTTCTCTCAACTCTGGATCCATGGCCTTATACTCCTGAAAATATGCTGCTAATGGCTCATCCTGCTCTACCTGCCCTCTTTTGCCTGTCTTCGGTGGTCCTAAGAACTTCGACATGGTAGATCTAGGAATCTCACTGTAGTCGTGAGGGAAGTTCTGAGGGCCGGTCCTGGAGGTGATCACCTCAACATGAGGTCTGTGTGTGTTTCCCCCTTCTTCCATCTGCCCTCTCTGGCTGCTCTCCCCCTTTTCTTCACCGTGCTTACTCCCTAGAGAATAACCTGTGATTCTACCCATGAACTCTCGGGTCTCTCTCTGGCCCTCAGCAATATCCTGTAAGGCTTTCATAATCCCTCTAAACAAACCATCCTCTATGTCCTCTGGCAAATTTGCATTTTTCCCTGGAGTACCCTCCATCTCTTCTTCTCTGCCCTCTACGCTTATGTACCTCCTGCACCTATAAGTGATGTTATGTAGCCCTTCCTCAGACATCAATGTCGCCCACAGCTGGCCAAGATCATGCTCTGATACCACTGAAATATTCTAAGTTGTAAAATGATGAAAAACCTTCAACCTCTGATGTTGGACTTTCGTCAAACAGTTTGCATGCATCTGTGTTTATGGCTGTAGGTGAAATTTGTTTGGACAACAACTTGTCCCTTTGTTTTGTTTGCTGATATGATGGTTTTATAAACTCCTTATACCTCCCCAATGAGGTACCAAGTGTGTTGTTTGGTTATTAAACAAACCCACAAAATAATAATGGAATAACATTCACATCTAAATAAAAAAACGCAACAAATATGACTGTTCTTTATTTAATAACAATGTTGAACCAATACAAGTGATTTGTAGTGGAAATACCTCTCAAGGATGAGGGAGAGGTCTACCATAGAAATATTGGAAACCACAGTCATATACAGCCATGAAGAATTTCCCACGAATTGCTCCCACGAGTTGATAAAGAGGGTCGAATTATATGTTTGTTGTGTTATTGCTTGATGAAGTGTTGAAGCAGCCTTAAGGGTGATGTTAATCCTCTCTTCCTGCAATGAATAGTCTTCTAATGGAGGTTTCCCACAAAAACAACCCATCATTCCATTCCACACGCAACCACAACAGGGAACACGCCCCCAATCTGCCCACTCGAACTGTCTAATGGAAACACTGTTAAATGGTCACGGTTTTGTTGTGTGATGTAGCGATATGGCACCCCTCCACACTCAAAATTACGCTGCTTGTGATGTAATGTTTAGACAACAAAGAGGTCGACCAGAAGCACTGTCTCTTTGCCTCCCACGCAGCATAAAGGTGACCCCCGACCACTAGAAATGAGAATTCAACCAGCCACAAGGGAACACGCTGTATCCAAACGTATTAACTAGCAGGGAAGCCTCGCTTGGGCAATGAAAGATACGACCATGGTGCCAACACCTAGCAATAATGAGGAAGAGATGCACCCGGCTCCAAGAAACGATCCAACCATCCACTAGTGCCAAGAGAAAAAAAGTCTTGTCTTTTCCAAATCTGCAATAAGGATTCTTCCTTCAATGAAGATAATTGAATCAAGATACCAATGTCTGCAAATGAGAACCCTGAATGGCTTCTCCAATTCCTCGGCTTGGGCAGATAGTTTCACTGCCGAATTCGAGATTCCAAGGCTAGGGCAGATAGTTTCACTGCTGAATCTGAGGTGCCGAATGGGTTTCCAGCTGAAACCCTCTTTTTCTCACTAAGCTCTTCTCCAAAATCAATTTCTCCAAATGAATAGTCGATAATCACTTTTCCCCTTCAATCGTCCTTTTATTCATTCACTTTTCCTTTTCCTCCATTAAAATATTCATTTAATTATTAATTGGAGAGGAATACCCTCAAAGAGGGGTTTATTAATGATAAACTCACTTTCCTAAGTTTCACTTTATAATTCGAAAGTGACTTTACCGGTATCGTTTCCCTATCTCATCCGTCTAATGGTTTACGAGAAACTGTGTAAACCACCATGGTATTCTGACTACCTAGGAAAAATGGCATATTACATACCATCGTGCCTTTGAAGAAGTGATTGGCCCGACCTATGCTCATCTTTCCCTTGCAGACACCTTACAGTGGAACACCATGCTTTGGCCAACCTACCATTTCTCTGCTTTTTAGCTTCTGAGGTCACAAATTAGGAATTATTCTGCAACTTTTATACCAAAAGGCTCAATCAGTTTAGTATTTGTGCCATCATCCTTATTTCAATTTATTGCATGTGTGTCTATCATATGATGTCTCTTTATTGAATGCATTTAACTTTTTCCATCATGCTTATCATCAATGATTATCTTTCACTGTTTAACTACTCTACTCATCAAACTTGTTTCTCTGTTGCTCAATCCTAGATGTGCTTATTTCTAGTCTATGGGAATGTATGGAGTATGCATTTTCATTACATGAAGGATGAATATTCTATGAATAAAATATGACTTTGCATGACCATGAATTAACATACTTGATTGATTGGTTAGATTCTGTTGTTAGTAAAATACACATTTTTTCCCTGCAGGGCTTGACTTCATGTCATCGACTAGGTATCGACTAATGTTAGTGAGCAACCAATCTCATTGGATAAGGAAAAACTTACATTACATATGTGGAGAGGATCACCTTCCCTCAAATACGTACATTTAACACCCTCCTTTCTATTTCAACTCAGATTTTACAATAAATCTTGAAACCGATGCAATCGACAACATGATGTTTTTATTTTATTTTTTATTTTTTATTTTTTATTTTTTCTGGCTAAATAGGTTATGAACTCAAAAAATCGATTGTAAAATCAACTGACTATAATATTTAGTTATCCTTCATGCAATATTTTTATACAAATGACTCCATAAGACTTTTTCAACAATATTATAGCCACTACATATTTTTTAAATTAGACTTCATAACTCAACTAATAATTTATCAAGAATAATTATGAACAATAAATGCACAATTCATCCTAGCTATTCCTCATTGATTATTTGGTTGGGTCAACATAATTTGGTATTCCTCTTCAATTCTTTGGTTGGGTTGACATACGTTGGTATTCCTCGTCGATTCTTTGGTTGGGTTGACATCCTTTGGTATTCCTCGTCGATTCTTTGGTTGGGTTGACATCCTTTGGTATTCCTCGTCGATTCTTTGGTTGGGTTGACATCCTTTATTGCACATTCTCATTGGGTAGTGACCTAAAATGTGTTCTTTGCACCACAACTGCATGGGATGAAGTAGGTAGTCATCCAAGGTCGACAAAAGGAAGAAAACATTCAACAAAGATATGTGAACTTCTCCATTGGATTGGTTGATTCTCCTGGMTATTATTGCTTCGGTTAGTCGAATTTTGACTTCACCATAAAAAAACTTCATCGATGTAGGATCCTAGTTGGTGGATAAAATGTGATTTATCTCTCATCTCTCCCATTATATATATAATATTCTTAGGTTTTGTGTTGTCTCTCRGTCATCGACTAGTCGAATGGATCTACGAATTATTCGTATTCTTCAGTCTACCACCAGGTTCGTTAGTTCCCTTTGCATTTGTGAGGGTTGATTGGAATGACACAACATACATTAGTTGGGTTGTTATATTCTTTGYAGTAAAAGTCGAAGGTCAAGGTGGATTGATCGGGTAAAGTTAAAGTTGAAGAAATTGACAACAAGTCAAAGGTCGAGGTGGATTTACTAGGTAAATTCCAAGTCAAACCAATCGACAACAAGTCGAAGAGGTCAACCAAAAAGAGGCCAATAGGCAGGCGCATGGAAACCGACTAAATACCAAATGGAGGTTGAGTGGTAAATTGACTTAGAGTCGATTGTAACAGAATTTTGATATTTGAGGGATTTGTAGAAAATGATCTGCATGGATCTGTAACCATTTTTGGGAGCCTTTGTTTAGGGTTTTACCTACTGTAAAGCTTATAAATAAGGCGTGTTGTAATGTTGTAAAATCTAATCTTTAAATAAATTGTTTAGAGGTTGTTGGTCATGTAGATGTAAGTTGAATTGGCTATAGGGTTTTTCTCATGTAAATAAAGAAGGTATGATGTCAATTGTGTTTGAGGTGTAGACCAAGGTTAGGAATGTAACCTTTTATTTTGAAGGAATAAGACAACAAGAGAGAAAAACACTCAAGGAATTTTGGTTTTCCCAGTTTGGTTTCCAAGGTAAAATCTCTATGTATTGTGGGCTTGCTTTGTCATTTATTTTCTTGATTAAATATCTCTTCCAATCTTATGCTAGGTTTAGCATGGGATTGTTCCTCATTTCATAACAACATTTACATCATAGTTGTTTAAATGAAACATTGTTTTCGATGCAGATAGACATGATATCAAATTAATTTGACTCATGATGACTTCGCCGCTCATAAAAAATGTGCGCAGGTTGGTTTATCCACTTGTTACCATGGATTTAGACCCTTGTCTTGATTGTATTGAAGATTACTAGAACTTATCTACTTGCACATTCAAATACCTCTTTCAACCCTTACAGCAAGGTCAATATGAAGGCGAGGAGTGCTTCTAAACACTAGACACCTTCTAAGTGTGATGGACAATTAATCTTCAACCGCAACTGGACTCGACTTGCAAATTCTATTCTTTTTTTACAATCTTGATATATGAAGGCTTACAAAACCTCTTATTCTTTTGCAGGTTGTAGCATGTGCTCATTATTATTTTAATAATCTTTTGGTCTTTAATGAAACTCCTCCGACAATAAATCCATCAATATTAGATTGTGATGTCAATTTAACACAGTTTATAGAATTTACATATACTATTGATCCAGATTATTTTAGGAATGATATGAAAGTAGAGATAAAACATAGATATAACAAATAATTAGACAGAGATATGGCAAGGAACATATTAATAAAGTAAATATTAGATTCTATTAATAATTGTTTGAAATATAAAGACTGTAAAATGCAAAAGCACACAAGCTAGCTAGAATGGTGGTAGCTTATCTCTGAGAAGAGATGTGTCAGCTACGTTCATTCACAAGAAGATGGTTACAATGAGGCTACAAATGATTTTTTACATAAATAATAAATGATAAAACCCTAAACACACAAAAACCTAACCCTAGGAGATGAAGCACCAAAAGTCGTGTGGGCATTGATGGGGTAAGTCAGTACATCAACTTCCTGGGGTCATAACTTTTGCATACGATCTCCATTTTAGGCACACGATATCCTGTTGGAAAGGTCTATCCAAGGAATAAAATTTGTTCCATCACACTTTGAATTAAACTAAAATGTGACTCTGGAGGGCCCAAAAAACGTTTTTTAGGGCCTCAAAATGACCCTTGAAGTTTAGGACCCAAAAATCTAGAAAAAACTGCCAAAATGGAAATTGGGCTTTGAGTCAATGGAATAGGTGGGTGGCCATTGATATCCACCTACATCATTACTCCCCCCTTATGAATAAACAATATCCATTGTGTCAAGTGCATGCTCATATGAGGAAACTTTTGTTGAACTTGGCTCCTGGTGAGCCATTTTCCCTGATGAAGAAACTGCTCTGCTTTAATGACCCGATAAAGTTTGATAGTCTACTGGTGGGTGTCCTTTGTCTCGCTATCCATGATCTAATCAAATTTATCTTGTATTATTCATGATGTATTGAATTCTGTAGGGGTCAATTGCTTGGCTGTAACAACCCTAAGTATTCAATCAATTGTCATGGTTTAATTAATCGTTTAATGCATATTAGTTTAATTAATTAATTAATTAATTATCCTGGTTAAATATTTGTTGAATGTGAATTGGTTTAATTAACTAATTAATTAATTTAATGATTAAATATCTGTTTAATAAAACCTAGTTTAATAAATTATTAATTATTATTTTGTATCGAATGATGGAACCATTAAAGAGAAGGGGATAAGGTGGTTGGCATTGAATGGATGGATAAGGTGGGTGAGTCTTAATGAAAGGGAGAAGGCAGTGAATGAGAGGGGGGGAAAAGGAGGATAAGAGGAGGGAAAAACACTTGAAGAGGGACTTTTGGATTTTTGGGGGAGAGCATCATTTTGAGAGGAGAGGATTGTATTGTTGGTTTGGGGCTGGAGTAGCTTGTTGGCTGGTTTTTGCTTGAGGAACTTTTTGGAGTTTGGTGGACTGAGACAGGGGGCACCTGTTGCTCAGAGTTTTGGGATCGAGGGCTAGGAATCCTAGAGTTAGGGAGCCAAAGAGGCTCTGTTCCTAGTTGGTTGGGAGGTTAGTCAGTTTTGGGCAAAGCATCAGGCAGAGTTGGAGAACAGCAGTAACATCAGTTCGAGGTATGTATTTTCATTATTATGCTGTGTTATGTGGTTAATTATCATGCTATTGAATATGCTTAGTATTTGGTTTATTATGATGTTTCTCATAAATTTTAATTATGCTGAATAATGAATGGTTTAAAAAGTTAGGATAACATTTCTATATTTTAACTTATGTTTTATAAGGCTCTATTGGAAGAGACCTTACATCGGCCACATCCATAGTGTCCAGAAGAGGTGGAAAATATGGTGGGAACAGTTCCACATTAAACAAGGGGTGCAATCCAAGAAAAGGAGGAATACTTAATTCAAAATCATTCTCACCCAAAACCTTGGTGATGGTGTAAGGCCCATATCGAAGTGGGAGAAGATTTCGATGAGGTTCTATGAGGTTCTCTTTCTGGAAATGCAACCAGACCTTATCTTCCACCTTAAATTTATGTGGTACCTGATGTTGATCGTAGCACTACTTGTATTTGGGATTGGATTTCTACACAATATCATGAACTTGTTGCTCGATGTGATGGAACCTCTCAACAAATATGGTTTCTCGATCAACCTCTGTCTGAGCATGATATGACTCTTCTTATGCAATTGCAATGGGCAGAGCTACGTCAATGGGGGCCAATGGTTGAAACCCCAAGCATACCTGAAAAGGGTTGTGGACAATAGAGTTGTGGAGGGATCTGTTGTAGATATGTTGAACATCAAGAAGGATTTCATCCCATCTGCATGGATGTTTGGAATTATACATTCACATGATATGGACAATAATCATGTTGACTACCTCTATTTTTCCATCAGTCTGTGGGTAGAAGGCAGTCAATTTGGTAAGCTTGGTGTCCATCATTGATGATAGACTGGACCAAAAGGTGCTCAGGAACCTACTGTCTCGATCGGAGATAATAGTCAGTGGTATCCCAAAATGAACCCAAATATGTGTGAAAAAGAGCTTGGCAGTGGCCTCGGCTATGATTCTCTTCTTGCAGGGTGCCAAAATTTTTATCTTATAGAATCGATCGATGACCACGAAGACACATTCATCCCCATATGGTGTACTATATCCTTTTTTTCTTGATGGCGGGCTTGGAAATGACACGGGTGGTGCAAGATTTGATGTACTTGTGAACATATTGTCAAAACTACGACCAATAAAAATGATTATGTAGTACTGCCACTATCTCTTCTACACTGAAATGTCTCACTTCCCGACTACAATGATCTTCCCAGATCATTTTTTCATGCTCGCTTGAAGGAACACAAGGATGTCTCAAATGGCATAATAATCCCTCCTAGAGATGAAATTTGGGAAATATTTTTCATGCGCTCAATATCTGATAGGAAATATAAAATTCAAAGTCATTATTGTATAATTGTGGCCACCCATATGTCTCATGTCCATAGGAGTTGAGAACTGTGGTTAGCCTTGCCACCGGGGGTCGAATGAGGAAATATGCGACATGGTTGGTGCTACCCTTCTTGTACTTGATATTCAAGTGGAATTTTTGTAGGACGTGGACCACTTCTGATGGAAGTCATTTTGTAACTTTCCTTGTGTCTGTATATCAGCATCATCTGCATGAATGTGGTTGGGGCATTATTCAAGCCAAAATGCATGACCAACCACTCAAAGACACCTTCTCTGGACTTGAAGGTTGTCTTCCACACATAAGTTTTCTCAATCAACAATGGTGGTAACCTGACTTCTATTACACATCAAAATTCCACACTTAAGTGTAGCACCCTAAGTGTTGCAAGTGTCACAAAGAGTCATATGCATCTTACTAAGTTTCACATGCACTTTTTTGATTAATTGGGTTGGTTTTCATTGATGTCAACCCTTGAAGAAAGTCTGGTAGCAAATTCTGGTAACACAAAGGTTTGGGTAATGGACCCAAGTTTGTTCGATGTATAATGGTATGAGTTTTGATATATTTGCAGGCAATACTATTTTATATGGATAGTACATGTCATGTCATTTCTAATGGTATGTGGAACGTCACATAACTCCTCACGGTTTGAGAGTTATGGCCTTACGAAGTTGACGAACCCTCATATGATTGGCTTGAAACCCCAAAAGGTCAAAGAAATCAAAGTGCTTGCAAAGAAGAAGTGATTTAAATAATAAAGTGAAGTGACAAAGTCAAAGAGGATTATTTAAATAATAAAGTGAAGTGACAAAGTCAAAGAGGATTATTCAAATAATAAAGTGAAGTGACAAAATCAAAGAGGATTATTTAAATAATAAAGTGAAGTGACAAAGTCAAAGAGGATTATTTAAATAATAAAGTAAATAGAGAAATTTCTAATTATGGAAAGTGGTTATAAGAAGGTTAACCCTAAAATGAGAAAAATGGGTTAAGTGGTCAAGTGTCTATTGGTTACATGGACAAGGGGAAAATTGGTCAAAGTTGGACATAGGTGACTATGTGGACAAAGTGGCCTAGAAGATGCTTTAAGGAAGCTACTTGGAGAGTATAAATAAGAGGCAAGGCTCTCTCATTTTAATCACACTTGAGAATATTGAATATCTACAAGTGACTGAGGTAACCAAAGGATATCTAATTCAAATTTTAGAGGGAAGGTGAAGTAAAGAAGGCCAAAATTCAAGGGAGGATAAATTCTTTTGATGATGCTTTCTAAGGTATGTTATTTACAGGTCATCTCACCATTTTCACAATAATTTTTTTTATAGAATGATTCAAGCCATGAAATTGGGAGGCCATTGAGGAAACATATCCAAGTAGCTGTGGTACAAATTTCATTTTGTGGGTCGTTGTATTTTTGGAGTTACACTCTGTGGAAAATAGGGTTTGTCACTAGTCCTGAAACTAGTCTAAAACAAGTGTTTTAGGTAAAAATGCCATAAGTTCTTCATAACATATCCAAATTAAGTAAGACAAAATGTGTTGGTTAGAGTACAGTTTTTAGTATTTTTTGTAAAATTTTCAGATCCATACAACAAAAATTTTGTGCGGGGCACGCTCTACAAGTGTGCTCTCTAAAGTAAGCCATAATTCAACAAAGTATGCCATTTTTTCTATAAATACTTTTATGAGAGGTTCCAAGTAGTGACGCCTAGAGGAATTGCATAAAACACATTGAAGAACATTGTGTATTATTTTCA
>ML802685.1:189978-256378 GCA_009831015.1 Picea engelmannii | reverse complement strand
GTTGATCAAGGAAAAAAAGGCAGTCATCCATTGCAAAATTGTTGTCCAAACACAATCCCAATCAACTATTAAACAATATATCACATCAGTTGGGTTTACACATCAACAACTTCAATTAATCCCTCCCTTAAACACAACTGAGGGATCAAAGTATCAACAATAATTCGTGTCAAAAATACTAGTCAAAAAACAACAACCAGTCGAAACTCAGTCGATGAATATGCAATTGAAAACTCCATTCGATTGTCATGTCGAGTCGATCTGTGGTCGACCACTCCAAAGGAATATGTAATGAAAAGGAACATTGTACGAATGTACAACTTATGAGACACAAAAGTATGAAGTCCTCAAGCATTTGGATAGATTCCCCCATGACCATTCATCAATCCAACCACAATTTATCCTGGTAGTCGGAATTGGTCCACAGTTTTGTCTTTCACGTTGCTTTTGCAAGGATCAAAACAGAGGATTTCCATTTTTTTTATTTTTATGGCTAGGACGATGATAAAGCACAGAGTTATATGTTGGTTGATCAAGAGATATAGGTTCAGGGTTTGGTTCAGGGGTAGAACACCCTGGTATGATTGGAACAATGTCATTTGTAACAATATTCTCATATTTTGGTGTGTTAAGAACAACCAATTTATCAATTTTTTCAGTAGTAGGTTGTTCTTCTGGAAAACCATTATGAACTCCAACTATAACAAATAAAAATTCCCAGGTTGCAACAAGGCCAGGTGTCTACAGGAAGGCAATATAATTTTCATAGCCACAACTCGTTCTTGGCGACTTCATCTCATGTGTTATAGGAACAAAAATACCTTGTCTATTCTTCCCAAGTCCTCCTCCTGTATATCCCATATTGTTGAGTAATCACCGTATACTCATAATGTGTTTTTCAAAGCTGAGAAAAGAAACACAATCATTAGTCTTAGTACATAATCAACAACATCTTGCTTACAAAGAGCATCAAGGGGTGAAAAAGTAATGGGTGAGATCGTTAGCTCAACAACATCAATCTTCTTATAAGTATTATGTAGTCAACGAACTTCATATTCAATGTTCTATTTGCATTCCTAAAATCCCTAAACAGTTTCATCCTTATTAGTTAGTTGGAACAATATGGCATCATAATATTCTCTAAATGTCTGATATTCATCAAACAAGTGGTTGTTATCTTCTTGAAGAGGAGAAACTTCTCCATGAAGATCTTCGACAAAGGAATGCAAATGGGGAACTTCGTTTTCCAGTTGAGTATTGGATTCTTCCAGTTTGCAAATGTTTGTCTTCAAGAAAACATTTTCTTTATAAGAAAGGGTTTTCATCTCCTTCATGAGATCATAGAAAAGATCTTTTTTAGTGCCAAAATCATCTACCATATCCTAGAAAATAGTCTCCATAGTTTGTTCTAGGTAAAAAACTTTCCTAGATTTCTCATCAAACCAATGTAAAAGGACAGTTTGGAAGAGGGTATCCTCATCTTCTAGTTGTTTATGGGTTTTCTCCAATTCATTATTCAATTGTTGAATCTCATGCAAAAGTGCATCAACATTTCTTGAAGTCAATGGCCTTTGTACGAAGTCGATTATGAGATTATTCCAAGGCAATGGCCTTTTTCTCACAAATTTCCAGCAATTTTTGAAGCACCGGGGCTTCATCTTCATCAATCATGCCCATCGTCAATGGATGGAAAGAACCAAGGCAAAGAACCAAGGCATCAAGAAAAAAAACTGCAAATGATGGTTTAGACAGGAAGTCAACCACACAATAAGTCGAGCTTCGCCAGTCAATCTTCTGGTATTCGACCTCCAATAAGAAATCAACCAAAACAAATCGGAAGTGGGTCATCTTCGAGGATAACTTCGATCTTCCAATCAATACATGGAGTCGCAAGACAAAATATCAGTCGATAAAACCGTGAAAAAGAAGCGAGTCGTACCAGTCAATCTTCAAAAGAGAGGTGTATGTCCAGCCAAGTTGGATTCGTGTTTAGTCAGATACCCTTTCCATTTGGTAGCAAATGTGACGGTCAAGCCAAGGGTCTCAATCCAATATGAGGGTTTGGTCGAGTCAACCAATACCACAATTCGAACACGCACCAATCGACGAATATTCACGAGTCGAGAGTAGTCCAAGTTGAGTCGAGATTAATAGATGGACAATGAGCCAGACTGGTACGCATGTCGTACCAAGAATTTTGGTCGAAGGCTAGTCACTCTTAGTGAAGCTTGTGATCTAGGAAGAAACAATGTCAAGCCTCTAATCAACAAATTGTGCAAACAAATTAGAGTCAATCGCCTGGTCGATTTACCAGTATAAACTTTAGTCGGGCTTCAATTCAGGGCAAAAAATAGGAGTATCATGCCCAAAATAATCAGAGATGCATCAAACATTCAACAAAGATCAAAATGGATTCAACATTATCTCATTCACATCCAAGAATTCTCAAACCTGACATCAAAATACAACGGCTCTAATACCATGTTGGGAAAGACATTTAACCATAGAGGAAAACAAATATTTGAGAGCAGTGGTGGTGTTTAAAGACACCATTGCATTGAAGCACAAGCACGCTCCATGAGAGAGAAAAGAGATGTCTCTCGATGATGATAGACCAATCACAACGATCATTTATAAATAGGTTTCATTCATGGAACAAACCAACATTCACATGATGTATTTGGTTGTACCTTTCCATAAAAGGTGGATCTAGGATCCTAAGTGGACATGGTCAACCAATAGTTTAGTCAATCATTGACCCGAAGAACTGGTCAACTTCATTAACTGACAAGGTGAGGTTTACGATGGAACTTCTCAAGTCAATAATATCATAAAATACCATAACCATAATGGATTAGGTTTCCAACATCCCCTTCTTCATTTGAAGGGATATATGTGATTCCAAGTAGAGCGCTGAAATTTGGAAGTAGACAGCTACCGATGGTTGAATGTGATCTTCGAATTTGGTAGTTTTGGCTAGCATAATTTGTTGTCTTCTACTAAATGTTGGTGGTGGTTTAAGGAAGACCACAAAATAAGTGGCTAGCATAATTTGATGTCTTCTCTTAAATGGTGGTTTAAGGAATACCATAAACCCAATGGCTAGAAAATTATGATGTCTTCTACTAAATGGAAGTGCTATCAAATGGTGGTTTAAAGATAACCACAAATTGTTTTCTTGCAGAAGTTGTAAGTCTTCTACTAAATGGTGGTTTAACAAAGGCAAAAAACTATGGAACTTGGCTCTAAGGCTCAATGGTTCTCAAAATATTTCCAAATTTAGCTAGAAGTTGATGTCTTTTGCTAATTGGAAGTGCTCTCACATGGTGTTTTAAAGATGCCCACAAACTATTGTCTAGCAAAAGTTTTAAGTCTTGTACTAAACGATGGTTTAAGGAATAACACAAACTAAATCATGTTGACGGAATATGGAATTGACTCTGGCTCACTTGTTCTTGCTTGATTGATAGGAATTCAAACTCGAATCCTAACTATCAATCACTAATAGTATCCCCCTGTCAGGGACAATGTGAGAAGATGAAAATATTTCCACGACAAGATGTGTCAATACTTGAGAATGAATACTTCGGTATGACCGATATATCTTCTTGGTTGTTGATGACTATTGCCAAGAAGTGATCCACCCATAGTGATCCTCTACTCTTGCAGGTTTCTTACGTTTGGAACAGTTGTCTGAAGGATGATTATTCTTTCCACGATGCTCACAAGGATGAAGATCAAAACATTGATCTTCCATGTGGCCAGCTTGATGACAATGTTGCCATTTAGGAATTTGATCTTCAACTAGAGAAGGTGGAGTTGAATTTTCTTGAAGGAATGTAGCACTCTATAAATGGATTGATTTGGAAAAATTTGCATGTGATATTTCACTTCCATTTTGTATCCAAGACATGTTTTGTGCTTTTCATTGATGATTTATTCCCAAGGTCTGATAATTGTCTTGGAAAGTGCATGCGAAACTTGTTTATGAAAAATTTCACCTTCCTTTGAATCTAGTTTTGAAGTGGCATCACTGATTTTATCATGTGTTAGTTATTGATAGGATTCATTCTCAAATTCAAAAAAATAATTGTTCTAAACAAGGGCTAGTTCAAAATGTTGATTCTTTTCTTGTATTTCATCTTGTTGGAGTTGTGATTCAAGCTGGAGAAATTTGATTTTGTCCTGCAAATCTTGTAAACATGTTAGAACATTAGTGAGAGTTTCTTTGTCAATTGTGACCATATTGTCTATAGTATATATTATTAGAGTGTTTAGTAACTATAATAATTCATCAATTTGATCCATTTAAAGACTAACTTAGACCTCAAAGAGTTTCTTGCAACTCCACCCTTTAACAATTGAACTCGGAAATTAAAACTCAACAAATGGAGGGTGTCGACTTCTACTAAAAATGCACCTATTTACAATGTAATTCAACTTATTTTCAAAAGAGTACAAGTAAAATTACAAAAAGTCTATTTGCAAGTTACCATTATTCTTGATTTTGTTTTGAATTGATCTTCAAGATTGAATGTGTCATTGATGCTTTGAGTCTATCGATCTCTATGATATTCATCATTGAAGTCTAGTTTGATTATAAACAAATGATGACCATTTTTGGGAGAGGTCGCTTCATATCCGTACAAATCATGGGCAATTCGCTACGCAATTGAATTTAAGTTGTATGGTGGATCATTGAGAGAAATCTCACTATTCAAGATGTTAATCGAAAAAATAAAAGATACCCATTTGGGTAATCACTTGGGATTTCCATTTGCAATTGTTATCTCAGGAAACAAAAGCTTCTACAGTGATAAAAAAATCATCTTTTCACTTGCAACGGTCATTTTTCATTTTGGGTGAATTTTATCAGCAACATTTGATCCTTCAACATTGAATTTTTCCATCAATATTGAGAGGGATTTGACAGATGTGTGAAATAACTTTCCAAAACTATGTATATGCTCAATTTGTCTCTATATAGTGGCCACAATTTGCATTTTAATGGATGCATACCCTTCGCAATTCTTATGGGATGGCTATCTTTAAAACAGATACGAATATTGGAAATACAAAAATACCCTTTGGTGCATCTTTAAATCTAGTTTGAAATGAAACTAAAATCATTCAAATTGGATAAATATTGAAAGAGAAATCTAAATTTTACCAAAATGCACTCCAAAATCAATGAATTTTCCCTTTAATGATGTATTCTCTTTGGATTGTGCGCATTTCCAACATTGGTTGTTTCTTCTTCATTGGCTCATCAATAACCTCCCATGGAATTATTAAGCCCTTAATACTAAAGGAGTTCTGATACCACTGTTGGAATGCACACGAATGTAGATCAGCGTGGAATGCATTTTATTAATATGATACACATATAAATACATGATCTAGATCACCTTTGGATTCAACTTCCAAGAGGTCTCTTGGACTCCCGATGATAGTTCCTATTCAAACGAATTTTAATATTCTTTCTCAAGTGAATAATATCATGAAATACCATAACCTTAATGGATTAGGTTTCCAACATGCATTGGTCACCCTATTTTGTGATATATAGGGAGTAAACACACATAACATGGATAACTATAGGGCCTTAAAATATTCATGAAATCGGTTCAAAAGAAACTCATTTAATGTTTAAGAAAGGGCCAACTATAATCAACATGGTGATCATTGACAAGGAAGAGTAGTTAAATATTTCTGGAAAAAACTGTGTGGGAGTTTATGAAACGTTTGTGTTACAAGGGAAAAACTCTCTATGGCCAAGGGTAAACCACAACAGATAGGTATGACTGCAGAAATCAACTCAATTCCAACATGTGCTATATAAACTAGTGTGCAATACAAGGAAAAAGCCTACCTCGATCCAATCATTTGATGTCGTTCCACCGTTGAGCACTTTGACCCGAAGCTTTACACCTACAAGAAGTTATCAACAAACAAGCGATGCAAGTATATAGTGACAGTATATAAAATGAGTTAGCACACCAGATAGCACAATAAATTAATAAACATTACAAACATGCCCATGGATAATAATCATATATTTGCAAGATATCGATAGGACAGGAAAGGAGTATTTCTATTAATAATTGATCAACAGAAGTATCAACATTACAGACTTCTGTGTCGACAGGATTTGAAACCAAGAAACCAAGTTCCTTCCAACTAGGTCTCCACCACTTCAATACTCCACCAAAGGCAAGCTCATAGAAAAGAGATAATGAGATCCTCTTGACAATAAGGGAAGAGCTTGGGGGGTTAACACTGTGTTCAAACCTGAGGGACAAAGGGATGCAGACTCGATATGAAGTAATTCCTCCAAAGTAACTTTTCTCTCAAAGTTGAATGATTTCTCTCCCTTTCCATAGCTTGAAATTGTGCTCTTATAGCCTCCGGAATGCAACTGAAGTGTCAAGTCAGAATGTTTCTAGTATATGAAAGGCCAAAGATCATAGATCATTTGTCGTGACATGGAAACCCGACCTCATTTTGTATTTTCTGTCACAAATCTCGATATACGCGAGTTGTAGTGGAGCAGCAAGCGTATACGCATCTTACAAAGCAGTTAGGAAGCGTATATGTGGAAAAATATATAATTTTGGCTTTGGATTTATCAAAAAAGGGGTTGATAAGTCTACATAGGGAAATGGAAAAAGGCCCTATGTGCAAGATAGCAATGGTGAGGCAAATCTTGCTATAACATATGCCCCCTAATGTGTAAGATCAGAGGAGTATCTGCGATGGTCGAAATACATTATAAATAACCCATAAGTGGAGTGGTAGAGAACCAGTTGGACGAACTCAATTGCTCATTACATTATGTACTGAATTTGCATACATGGCTGCCAAAAATACAATGCAGGTCCATGTGGAAAATATACCGACAAGTGTTCATGGCCATGAGTAGGCAAATATAAATGCAATTACATGCCAATAGATGTCATAGTCACGAACAAGGCCCAGTGAAACCAGTCTCAAAATCAATCTGAAGATATATGTATACCATGGAGTACAATCTAATCTCCCATGATCGTTGAAGTCAAATAGGTATTGGTCCGATGAAATGGAAGCAATAGCTCAGGAAAGTTGTGTCTACAAAGTGATGTCTTCAAGTCTTCAATACAATCCGCCAAAGGTGCAAGTATACATCATGTGAATAAATGAGTTGAGGTTGAACACGATAAGACATCGTTTGATTATTGGTCATTAAGGTATATCGTTAACAAACGCAAGACATCCTACCAATGATGAAAGTAGGTATCAAGGCACTGAGTACATCTCTACAAATGTGAATAAAGGAGTTGGTGTCAAACATTTGAGAGATCCATTGATCAAGAGACATTGGTGTATTCCCATCTGTCAATGGTGAGAGAGCCTGCCACTAATGAATGCAAACCTCAAGGTACTAATAAAACTCTAAGTCTCGTATCCAAAATACATGAGCTGAAGTCGATGGAAAGAGACCTGTTGAAAGGAGAGCATTAAGGCATCTCTCATTAGTCAGCATGAGGAACAAAGTAGGAGCTTCATGATTTGGTGGAGATCGGATGAAGAACATGTTCACGAACCAATGACCCTGTGCATCTTTCGCGTGTGCCAAATGCAAGTGGTACACGAAAAAGACCCTCTGAATAGTAGTCAGTGATAAAAACTGCTAACAAAGGCGAGGAAACCACCAATAAGGCTAATGGCATCCAAGACACTACATGAATCCCAAAGTGTGAATAGATGTCTTGTCGTCGAACACAAGGGAAACCACCCAGTCAACAACCCATGATGAAATGTTGATTGTTGGGTTCAAGGTGATCTACCAATGATGAAAGTAGGGCCAGGGTTCATCATAAGACCAAAGTATCATGTGATTTTGAGACAAACTAAGGGTATGGCTGACATGCGAAGTCAATATTTCTGAAGAGTGGCCGACACATGTTGATAGACTTCCTTTGAACAAGAGCATGAGACATATGATGAACTATGGCAGCATAGACTTAATCATTTGACAATTAGATGCAGGAGGCATCCATAATGTTCTTTATAGTGGCTAGAAGATTAACCAGTCGGTAGAGAAAATTTTGTAACGAGATCAGCTTCTTAAGGCCATGCTAAACCCAAAATTATGATGATGCAAGGACTCAATAAATTTGTTCTCTGTTCAAAGGCGACACGACTGCTGCCAATTACAATATAGTACTCCCTTCCCACCCATCTTTTTTTGTTTTTTCATAACAAGTGAATGTTATGATACAGAGGAGGGAATGAGTGTCGCAAATAAGAAAAACTAGTTCCAGCAGTGGAACGTACCTATGCTCAATGCAAGGAAATGCATGTGAGAGATGGACACTCGGGGTGATGTTCCCTCCAGGGTATAGGGTGTCAAATTGCGAAGGATACAGACAAGGGTTTTCTTGGTTAAGGATGCAAACTGCTTGGACCATGGTTCATAACGCAAAGTGAGAACCGGCTAAAGGCTCAATACTGCAAGCAAAGGCATGAGATGTAATCACAATTTAACGCCAAAAAATGTCCATTTTTATATCTTTTAGTCTACTTGGTGTGAAAAAGGGGTAAACTTGTGCCAAATAGACATCTTTTCAAATCCAATTTACAAGTGTGAAGAAGACAAGTTCACTCGGTGATATTTTCCATTTTTGATAGCGAGACGGAAAATAGCTTAACTAAGACTCATGATCTTTCAAATCCAATTTTAACGAGAGTGAAAGGGACAAATCACTCGGCGATCTTTTCAATTTTTAGTAACGAGTTGAAAAAGAGCTTAACTAATACTCATGTTTTTGGGAGTCTGTGGGTAATAAGACCATGTGTGCATGAATGAGAAATGAGGCTTATTGTAAAGTCATGTATCGAATTCTAATGGACTCCCGGTCTTAAGGAAAAAATATCGGCATGGGCCCCAAATGACAAAGAGGTTCTAACTAGGGCACCCATGTTTGGTAAGTCTCTGCCATTTATTAACGATGCTATGATAGCAAATGGAGGTTAATGCATCACAATAAATGGGTTCGTACCTAAGGCGTAAAAAGTGGTAATTGGAGGATAATGCAAAACTGCACAATGTAGTGAATACCTATCCTATATGCTAGGTTATGAATATACCTGCCTGAGGATACGAACGACCAACCATGACGTTGAAATCTGTAAGAAAATTGAGTCGAAACTACAAAAACCATCTTAAAACCACTTTTGAATTAGTCCATTAGACAAAATAATGGCATAAAACTATGTCAAATGGGTAAAAATGTTTTATAAATAGTAATAAAATCACAATTTACTATGTCGTTTTCATTTTAACCCAAAATAGTGCAATTTGGACTAACCTCCGGAATTCAAACGGTGATCACGGAAGCAATAGGCAACGGAATCGCAAGCCGTCTGCTCCAGGTAACTCTTCATCCCATCCTCTTCAAATTCAATGGTTTACAGTTTTGAATTGGGCTCCATTTTTTTAGTTTTTAAGGGCGCAAATTTTGTTTTTCGGTATACGCGGGTTTCTACTAATATGTCACGTATACGAGCAAATATACGCCCCTGTGTGAACTACAGGGGGTGTATATTAGGCCCTACCTGCGACTGTTCTTGGATAAACCGTGTATACGTGCGCAAAATGGAAAAAAATAAGTTTTTAACTCAAAAATTGATTTGGTTTTTGCAGAATGGTGTTGGAGTGGAGGGAGAGAGAGCATGAGGAGGTAGATGCAGCAGTGGAAAGGGATCTGGTGGCTCAAGCAGCATTAAAAAGATGTGGTCTATACAAGTTTTGGGCTCTCAAAGGAATGAGGGCCCAAGTGAGGTTATTGGAAATGTTGGTGGGCTATTGGGATCCAGAGAGCGAGAGATTTATCCTTGATGGGAAATCATTAAGGATCGAAGTAGAGGACATCTACTTCTTGACAGGACTTTCATGTCGAGGAGAGGTCATGGACCTTAATTCATGTGGGGTCGGAAATGGGATGAAGGTTGAAGAATACATCGAGGCCCACTATGTTGCAGGGACTCCCATGGTGGGAAGTCAAATCCCTATCCGGGCTATAAGTAACCTCAACCTGAAGATTATTGTACTTGTGCTTACCAGGATCATAGGGTCGGCCTCGCTGCATCAAGCATCGAGATCACTTATGTTTTACGCACTAAAGTGTGCGAGACCTACCATGTACAATTGGTGTACCTCACTGCTAACCAACATGAAATATTAGCTGACAAAGTGCAAGTAGGGGGCAAAGAGAAACTTTGGGTTTGCCTCTATCCTTTGTAGCTTCTTTTTCGAGTGGATCCCAAGCCTAGGACCTAGAGTGGAGATCATTCCTAGAGGGCCACGCGATCCAGCTATGGTGCGATGGGTTGAGATCATGAGATGATAGGGGGGAGGTAGGGTGGTGACACCCTACAATGATGATTTTTTCTTCTGGTGGGGGAGACAAACCATAGCTCTGGACAACTATGCCTATGCGGGAATTGATTTAAGAGGTGATCCTGATATGATACTTCCACCAGGAGCCACCTACGGTGCCATAGGTAAATAATGTTTTTTATATATTTCATTTTTTGTATTTTTGTATTTTAAAAGAAAAAAAATATTTTTTGGATGGTGTTTTTAAATATTAGCTTGATACTTGTGTAGTTGCAGATGTGGGTCCACAACAACCAGAGGGATTCCTATGACACAGGCGGAGGCACCGGGTAGATGAGGCAGTGGGAGGAGAGGCAGAGAGAGTCCTTCAGAACATGCAGGGAAACCTATCGCGTTTGACACAAAGGATTCCTATGGTTCAAGTGGAGGATCTACCTGAAGCCATGCAGAGGCAGGTTGTCGGTGTACCTAGAGCATGGGTACAACTATTCCAATGTCTCACCAACACCGTGGTTTTCTATCACGAGACTCATCTGGCGCCACAGACGTATATGTCATAGGACATGTATATCAGTTGTATATGTATTTTTGAGGGTTTTAGCCCCAATTTTGTAATATAAAACACCATATTTTTTGGAAATATAAAAGAGGGATCTTCGACTGTACTTATATCTTACAATGTGTACATTGATTTAATGGTCTTCTTTGCTTTATTAATGTGACAAATGCCAATCCAAAACATAATTAGCATAGGCATTAGATACATGATTAGAACTTCTAGGAATGTGAAAATATGTAATAAAATCAAATTGTCATTCTAAAAGACGTACCCGTAGGAAACGACGGAGTAACGTCGGATCACGCACACAGTAACGATCGTTTAATTGATGTACGACTAATTGAGAATCCAGATGCACCTCTATAGAGAGAATACCATGTGAGATAGCATCGCGCAATAATTCTATAACGATGCTATATTCAACCACATTATTCATGGATGGCCCTAGGCATATGCCACCTGAAGACACCAGTAGACCCTCGGACGAGTAAATCACCCAAGCGGTGGAAGCTAAGTTCCATGTATGACGACTGGCTCTGTCTGCGAATCCTACGTAGACCAACGATTATGTTGACATCTGCCAACAAAAGGGAAAACTCGATAAGCAAGCCAAAGACAAAAAAAGGGGGAAAAGGTGTATATACACTAAATTTACATTAGTATACAAAGGGTTTTTCCCAAGCCCAGGGCTCAAGCGTAATACTTTTTTAAGTAGAGCCCATTTATGGGCTCAACCAATTTATTCCCTTCATAATCTTCCAACTCATATGCTCCTTTTTCTAGAACACGTCGCATGATATAAGGACCGTGCCACATGGGTTTAAACTTTCTTTCCCCTAGCGGTTCTATGGCTTGGTCATACAGGAGGACCAAGTCACCCTTATCATACAACCGAGGACAGACAGACTTATCGTACTGAACCTTGACACATTTCTTGTTTGCCTCAATAGTCATAAAGGCGTCCCGACGCTGCTCATCAAGACTCTCTCGGTGAACAAGGCATTGCTCTAAATCCGAAGTGTGAGGTAGGAGCTCAACTGCAAATTTGAGAGAAGGGATTTTGCATTCAATGGGAAGTATCGACTCAACACCGTGTACTCATTGAAAGGGAGAAAAACTGGTGGGAGTCTTAACTGAGGTTCAGTATGCCCAAAGTGCGGGATATAACATGATGTGCCATTTGGAATTGCTCCGACTGACAGTTTTTTGCAAAATGGTTTTGAGAGACTTATTGACAGCCTCTACTTACCCATTTGCTTGGGGGTGATAAGGAGACGAATGATCATTTTTAAACCCCAGCTTAGATGCTAGTTCTATCATCATTTCATTTTGAAAATGACTGCCATGATCAATGACAATCTCACTCGGGATACCGAACCGGGCGATAATTTGGTTGAATACGAAAAATTTGCAGTCTTCCCATCGGATTTCACGGTAGGCATGGCTTCGACCCACTTGGTGAAGTAGTCGACAACCACAATAATGTGTTGATGCCCCCCAGCCAAAGTTGGGTTGTAATCAATGAAATCTACTCCCCACTTAGTGAAGGGACCCATGGTAATGACTGGGTGGAGAGGGGTTGGGTGTGAGTGCATTTTTCGAGTGAACACCTGGAAGGGGTGACACTTCTTAACCACTTCAATACAATATTTAAATATGGTGGGCCAGAAGAAACTAGCTCGCAAGATTTTTTGGGTTGTCGCAAGCCCGGATATATGACCACCACAAGCCCCTTTGTGGCAATCATTAAGGACTAACTCAGCTTCTTCGTGAGTTAAGAAACGATGTAAGATGCTATCTATTCCTCGTCGATACAAAGTGTCGCCGACGATTGTATACTTTTTGGATTGGTATCTAACACATTGTCAATCATCTCACGAGAGATGTTGAGCGAACTTCAAGGTTTGAAGATACAAAACAATATATCCATACCACGGGTCGAACGATGAGACAAGAAAAATGTGTTCATCCATGAATGAATTGACATGAATAACATCTTCGTCTAATCGTGGGAAATCGGATATTAACTCTGTAAAAACTAGTGATTTCTTGGACTTGGTCGAAGCAAAGTCAAGATCAAATTCTTGTAGGATGAAAATCCATTTATAACATTTTTTGCCTATGATACGTCTAGTGAGGACGTATTGAAATGGATTAACATCGGAAACCACAATAGTTTTTCAAAGCAATATATAGTGTCGTAAATGTTGGACTGCGTGGACGGCAGCCAAAGCTAGCTTTTCAACGTGTGAGTAATTTCGTTCAGGACCGACTAAATTTGGACTGAGATACTAGATGATGTGCTCATGGAGCTCATCATCCTCCTGAACTAGAACCATACCAATGGTCTCTTCAGATGCGGTGATATACAACAAGTAATCTCTATTGTAATCAGGAGATTTCACTAGAGGGGTCGATACCAAGGATTTCTTTAAAGCATCAAAAGACTATTGGGCTCACTCATCCCAGATAAATGGGGTGTCTTTCTTCAATAGGTGCATGAAACCTTTAGTGATATTGGCATAATTCACAATAAACCGACGCAAAAAGTTAGCTTTCCCCTGTAAACCTTGAAGTTGTCTAATTATGCACGAGGGAGGCAACTGAAGAATTGCCTCAACCTTAAGTGGATATACCATGATCCCTATCTCGGAGACTAATAATCCTAAGAGATGGCTAGATCTAATGCAAAAGATGCATTTATGAGGGTTGAGTCAGATTCTATAGTAGCGGCATATTTCAAAAACTACTCGAAGGTGCATAGCATGATCCATTCTCTTGCGAGAGTGAGTAGCAAGATCATCGAGGTAAGCTTCGACTATGTGTTTGAGATCATGAAAAGTGAAATTCATGGCTCTTTGGAAGGTTGCTCTGTCGTTTTTCAGGCCGAAAGTCATTTTTGGGTATGCAAACATGCCCCAAGGACATATGAATGTTGTCTTATGTTGGTCTTTGGGTTTGATCTAGATTTGGTTATAGCCTGAAAATTCATCCATAAAAGAAAATATTTCACTTCCCGCACACTCATTGAGAATCTGATCAATGAAAGGTGTGGGGAAGTTATCTTTAGGACATGCCTTGTTCAGATTGCGAAATTCCATACACATGTGGATGGTTCCTTGCTTTTTATTCACAGGAACAGGGTTGGATACCCATTCGGTCAAGGGAACCGAGTAGATAAAGTCAGCATTAAGTAGCTTCTCTACCTCTGCCTTAATAGCATGGGCCTTCCTATGATTAATATCTCTAAGATGTTGTCGAACGGGTTTAGCATCTGGGTAAGTCCTAATCTCATGTTCGACAATATGGGGGTCAATCCTTGGCATCTCTTCAAATGACCAAGTGAATAGGTCTCAAAATTCTTTGAAGAGGTTGGTGTAGATCATAATCTCTTTTGGCGAACAATCTGCACCTATATTTACATTTTCAATCTTGCCAGGGGTACGAGATATATCGATCTAGACGGTGGGAGAAATACTCACCATATTCCCTTTGGCATAAATGTCATGTGTATCAAGTGGAACTATGGCATGACCGACTATCTCACTCAAGGTAGATCTAAAATCATCTTGCTCAATTTTTTCAAGACTTGGGAGAAAATAAAATCAATGATGCATATCATCCCAAGGTCTCTCGGAAACATTCATGGCTTCAAGGATGGATTCGTCTGAAGGCAAAGTCTCATACAAGAAATCATGTGAACAAGATAACGAAGTGGCCCACATGGGCCTGAGAACTGGATCCTCCTCGACCGTTTGTGAGGGAACATGATTAGGATCGATAGAAGAGTCAAGGATATCTTGATATGCAATCTCTGCTACCGATTGTGGCATAGCCATGCCATCATGTGACTGACCTTCAAATGATGAATTCGGAGATGGTAGGGTCGAATGGTCACTGAAATAAGAAGTGCAGAAAGGGATGGACCTATCTACTAAAGCGGGTGTACTGAACATGGCGTAAATGTGGTGAATCGGTGCCGAGAAGTCAAAAGTACCCATGAGGGAAGAATACATTCCGACATCGATATTCTCAGTTGTAAGCTGATAATTATCGACCACAGGAATCGATGGTCCAACAGATGTGTTTGGTCTAGAGTATGCAAAGGATAATCGGTTGATCATCACAATCTCCCCTTGATGAGGAAAACAAAGCATGCGGAAAACGAACGATACGATGGAAACCATAGCATAAGTCCAATTGTGAACTAGTAATAGGTTATAATCAAGAGGTGCATCAACTACCTCTACTTCCACTTCTACTGTCTTCCCACCTAACTAGACTGGAAAGGCAGGGAGAATACCATGAGGGCAGTAGGAATGACCGTTGAATGTGGTCAACATGGCCAACGACTTTGAAAGGGTTGGAGAACCGATAGCTTTCCAATAGGCTAAGGACATCATGCAAGTGGCAGCACCTTCATCAACGACTGCTCGTTTGATGGTAAATTTAGAATACTCCACATGGATTTGGAAAGCCACATGGTAGGGTAAGCGAGGCTTCACGTCCATGACATCGAACTTGATGATCTTCGAGCCACTAGGTTCTAGAGATCCTAAGGTAGAGAGTAAGGCATTCCTCTTTGATGGACACATCTGGAGTACCTCCAAAGCAGACATAGTGCAAGGTGTTTGGCCCAGATCCTTAACAATAGAGTAGTTTTGGGTGGCTTTAGCCTTAGGGTTATGGGTAAAGCACTTGAATACTCCTTTCAGAATACGAGGTGGTGGCTTTGGTTTCTCGATCTATAAATTTGTCTCTGGGGGTGGAGGAGGAGCTTCTAGGTTGGTACTATCTTTTGAAGAGCCGTAATATCGAGAGCGAGTGGCTATATATTTTTTTTTTCGACCATATTGATACAAACATGGTCACCATCTTGTGATGGTGGGTTTTGACTCCCACTAGATGCATTTCTGGCATTCAAAGAACTCGAGGCTAAGTGTTGGTTGAGAGGAAAAGGATTCATTAGCATAGTGGGTGGAAGATTTAAAATCCTCGCAGCCTCCGCAATTTTGGGGCATAAGTGTGTAAGGTGATCATTTGTACAAAGTTTACAAGGAAACTTAACCTTATGCTTTTCTTTCGTGTCCTCTGCAGCATCATCGTTCTGTTTTCCATTATTATTCTTGTCCTTTGGTTTATTCTTCCCACCTCTACGATTATTTTGACCTTTCTGTTTATTCCCATCTGGTTGTTGGTCACCATTTGGGTTTTTCAACGACTGCGCAGAATGTGCATCTGTCGATTGGGTGGGTTTGGAGGATCCATATGAACTTGGTCCTCCGGCAGACTTCGTTGCCGATTCTGTGGACTTTACATTGGTGGACCCCACAATGCCATTGGCATGGGGCCCAGGACCCTATCTAGGATCATGAGTCAACCATGGTGAGTTGGGAAGAAGGTGGTATAACATCCCAGACTGAGCATAGATCAAATCGAATTGTTGGGTTCTAAAAATGGCCTCTTCCTCGATGAAGACCTCGGAAGTAGCAACGTCCTTTGAAATAAGAGCGTGCAAAGATTTTAAAAACCATTCTAAAAGAAATTTTGGGGGTATGGGAGTCTTAACTAACCATCTTCGCCTATGCCATTCCTGGATATGGTCCAAAATATGAGTGTCTGAACCCTGGCGTAAGGTTGAAAAAATTTCAAGGCTAGCATCGTAACGAACGGGTAGTTGAAAATGGTTAAGAAAGGCTAGCACTAACTGTTGAAAAGACCCATATGTTCCCCTGGGTAGCTTAATATACCATTGTGACGTTATCCCAATAAGAGTGCGTTGATACAATCGTAATCTAATAGAATAGTGATTCAAAGAATTCAATGAGCACCAGAGGTGAAAAGTAGTGACGTGATCACCAGGGTCCTCGCCATTCTTACCTTCAAACTTTGGAATGTCTGACGGAAGCTTGGTGGGGACAGGGGACCATGTGGGATCATGACTCATCGGGTCGTTCATTAGTTTAGACAAATCTGGCAGATTAAGCGTGGCCAGAAAGGGAATACGGGGCTGCGACAACTGACACAATCCTCCTACAAAAGACTGAGTATTAGGAGTTGCGTTCCATCTAGGGTTTTGGTAAGGACCAGAACCTTGTCTGGAATTAAAAGACCCTCCTCCAAGTGGATTCGTAAAAGACGGATTGGGCATCATTCCAGTAGGAATGTTCTTATAAGGGTTATGAAAATTGCCCCCAGTTGGATTAGCTCCAAACTGAGGGTTGTTAAACCTGCCCCCAACTGGATTAGATCCAGGTTGGGGGGTGCCCAAGACATAAGACTAACCTCCTCCAGGTGGGAATCCAAAGGATTGAAGTGGATTCATTATGACAAAAGTATTGGTCGAATTCAGCACTGAGGGGATAAGGATATAGGGCAGAACTTGTCCGCCAGCTTGGTTGTTCCATCCAGCCGTAGAAGGATTAGTCTCGGGGTTAGGAAAGGGGACACTTCCTACATTAGGATTCACTTGTGGAACATGAGAGCTACCAAACAGAAAGGGAGTGTAAGGAGGTGTGGTGCCCCCAAGTCCAAGGATAGTGTTATGGCCAACAGCTGGGATGGCAGTCAAAGACTATGAAGTGAAACATGGCATACCATAAGAAAACAAACTAGTAGCCATGGGGATGGTATGAACATTGTAACTCAGCGAGTGGCCAAAACCCCCAAAAGGTTTATAGGCAAGAGATGAAGCATTGACTATGGGTCGAGCCATAGCACTAGTGTAGGCCTCCAGCACTACAACTATAGCAGCTGCAGGTGTTGAAGGAGTGAAATTAGCTATAGTGGGATTAGGAGTTGATGAACTCCCAGTGTTTTGAAGACTAGACTCAGTACTCATCCTTGTGGGATCACAAGTCTGAAAAGTGGATGTGTGTGTACCACTCCTGATAACTCTACGCCTTTTAGAAGGCAATAGCTCGAAAACTGGTGGTAATTGTAACAACCGATAGGACGTGAGAGGAAGTTGGTTTGACTCCATGATGACTTATGACTCTCAACAAATAAAAATATATCCTAAGTCCAACTAGTAATCAAAGAGCATACCAAAAATTCAAACGGCCAATATGCATGCAAACGGGCTAAAGTGGATGAGTGGCCTCCCTCACTAAAGAAGGTATGCCTCATCCAAGAGGGACCTGAGACTCCCTACTAAAGTTTGGAGGTAACAGAATCAGTTATAAGGGCCCTCATAGGCTTAACAACCAGTCCGTTAGACTCCCCCGGAGAGGTAATCCTCCATAAAGGTTGTTTGTTGTTCGACCCGTATCTGACTCAGGATACAAGCAGAATAACCCCTGCAAGTAACCTATGAGAAACCTAAGTCAAGAAACTAATAAACCATTGTATAACCGATGCACAGGCGAGCAGTCATAATTTTGGATCACCATATGGGAAGGGTTTCAAAGCTCGAAACCTTGAAAGCACCACCTCTCATAGAGGTATGGGCACTAGCAAGGTTCCCAAATACGAATAAATCCACAGAAATATATCTGACGCTAGGTGAGTATCCAGGGGTTATCCCTTCAACTAACTTCGTGTGACCTCATGATTAACTCCGGTGTGAGCGGAGCCTCCTGATATTACCAATTATACAATGTATTTGTCAACTCCTTGTCTCAGACACATAAGTTGATTTAATTGCCTTGGAGAAGTTTACTCACAAAATCCTATTCCAAGGCACTAAATCCTAGGCTAGTTTGTGCACCCTAAAAACTAAAATCGTGACTAATCAATTTTAGTTTAAAGCTTAAATTTTATTGGTCGTGATTACTCAAAGAGGTATGGGAATGAAACTCATGGTGATATGACTCTGCATGAAAATAAAAATAGATATAATGCAAAGCCTAACTTTAACTTTTCAGTGAATGATATGCTAAATAAAAATAGTTCAATCTTCAATTTTAACTCTGCAACTCAGAAGTAAAATGAAATCTTTCGCTAAATGTGCTAAGCTAATGATAAAGGTTCAAAGACAAAAATACCAACCAATGCAAAATGCCTATTTTTTTGTATTTTCAATGTATTTAAAAAGAAAATGCATGGACTGATAAGCAACTTGATATATAACTTCTATTATGTATAAAATCAATCACTCGAGTAGAATACCAAGCAGCTAAGAAAATAGCCCAACTACCAAGGAAAAATCAAAAACGAAAAACAAAGAGAAAGATGTCGCCCAAAAATTCAACTCCAAAAAGGTTTCTTGTCATCCCAGATAATCTCAACAGGTACCACAGAGACCTAAGAAGGCTCAGTGATCCTCAAAACCTACCCAACAGTCACTAAACCAAGAAAACAAGCAAGGGGGAAGTGGTATACACTCCTGTTCAAGAGAAAAGGGCGTATATACGCCTCTTATAGTGGGACAGCAAGCGTATACACACGGATGTCAGGGAAAAAAGGGCGTATATCTTTTAAAACAAGGTTAGGAAAGGTTAAAAGGCTGAAAACTCAGACCCAAAGTGAACAGACTCTGTCCAATTGTGATACAACAAGAAATACAAAGGCAAAAGAGCAATGTAAAAAGGAAAAATACTTCAACCCTTAGAAGAAAGATCTTTCCCCAGCGGAGTCTCCAATTCTGTTACAAGGGAAAAACTCTCTATGGCCAAGGGTAAACCACAACAGAAAGGTATGACTGCAGAAATCAACTCAATTCCAACATGTGCTATATAAACTAATGTGCAATACGAGGAAGAAGCCTACCTCGATCCAATCGTTTGATGTCGTTCCACTGTTTAGCACTTTGACCTGAAGCTTTACACCTGCAAGAAGTTCTCAACAAACAAGCAATGCAAGTATATAGTGACAATATATAAAATGAGTTAGCACATTAGATAGCACAATCCATTAATAAACATTACAAACATGCCCATGGATAATAATCATATATTTGCAAGATATTGATAGGATGGGAAAGGAGTATTTCTATTAATAATTGATCAACAGAAGTATCAACATTACAGACTTCTGTGTCGACATGGTTCGAAACCAAGAAACCAAGTTCCTTCCAACTGGGTCTCCACCACTTCAATCCTCCACCAAAGGCAAGATCATAGCAAAGAGATAATGAGATCCTCTTGACAATAAGGGAAGAGCTTGGGGGGTGAAAATTGTGTTCAAACTTGAGGGACAAAGAGAAGTAGACTCAATATGAAGTAATTCCTCCAGAGTAACTTTGCTCTCAAATTTGAATGCTTTCTCTCCCTTTCCATAGCTCGAAATTGTGCTCTTATAGCCTCGAGAATGCAACTGAAGGGCCGAGTCGGAACATTTCCAGTATATGGAAGGCCAAAGATCAGAGATCATTTTTCGTGACATGGAAACCTAACCTCATTTTGTATTTTATGGCACAAATCCCGATATACGCGAGTTTTAGTGGAGCAGCAAGCATATATGCATCTTGAAAAACAGTTAGGAAGCATATATGTGGAAAAATATAAAATTTTGGCTCTAGATTTATCAAAAAGGGGGTTGATAAGTCTACATAGGGAAATGGAAAAAGGCCCTCTGTGCAAGATACCAATGGTGAGGCAAATCTTGCTATAACAGCCTGACATTTTATCCTATAAATAATCGACACTAGCACTCTCTTTACCACTATTATAGATTTATGTGTCCTCGAGGATGGGTGGAGTGTCCACTTGAAATGTTGGATGTTTCATAAACTCCCACACAATTTTTTCCAGAAATTTTTGACAACTATTATGACTAACTATGGAAACCTTCACATGTTGAAGAAGGAGGAGGCTTCACATGAGGTTGTGATAGAATCATAACCAAAACTAATCTTTTGGAGAAGTGGGAGGCCAGATCCAGTTAGAGGAATGATAACCTAATAAACTCAAAGCCAAGAAATACCAAAGTCTTGAAGTTTAATCTAATGACCAAATAAGATACTCATATCAATGGTGACTAAGGTTCAAAACCGCCATTTCATACCCACAAAGTAGTGCCAAATAATGGGGTATTTGACATAACAAAGAAGAAACAAATTTATAAAGAATCCTTAAACATTGTATTATAATTTGTGGTTTCTATTGATGGAAATACTAGTACCAAAAGTATCATGAACTAAACATAGTTTTGAGAATAAAGTGGCAATAGAAGTTCAGTTGAGACAAAAGAAACAATGAAACCTTGTAATAAGTTCCTAAGAACATTTCTCAAAGTAATAGATAATGAGCACCTTTTGGCTAAGCTGCAACACACCATCGGTCAATCCATGGAAGGAAATTAGATGTAATGAGAATAAACACACCCCATCCAAAGAGAAATTGAAATGGGGTGGGAAAGAAAAAGAGAGTAAAAAAAAAGGTAGGTTTAGGTTAACTACCAAATTTCAAGATATGGATGTGATGTTGGACTTGGGATCTAATGTATATATATTTCCAAACATATCCTAGGAAATTATCGGATCCCAAAGTTAGTCTTCTCGCCCATCTAGTTGTATCTTGCAAACCAACATAGTGCATACCATATTGGTATATTAGAAAATGTTTACATAAACCTAGTAGGAGAAAATAGTATTCAATTTCAAAGTCATAAAAAAATGGATGAAAATAAATTGTATCCAACATAACTAGGGATTTAAGGGACATATGATAATGATGAAATCATTAATATGAAAAGTGGAAATATATATTTTGAATCCAAGAGAACATGTGTCGCACAACCTATTGATCTGTATCTGGGACCTCACTACATAGAGCCCACATAAGACAACATGGAGGAGAACATTATCAATGGCATCTACAAGCTAAATGCCAACATGATGGATTAATACATTAAACCTACAATAAATGGATCTATCAATTGGAATAGTATTTATTCCTTTGACACAAACTCAGGAAATAAATTAAAATTTTGGCAAAAACACAATCATGAGTTATCTTGCATTTCTATTAGATATATTAAATGGATAAGGACAAAGCTAAAATAACCACCCATATATGATGGGATTGATAATATAGAAGATTTTAGAAATCAAATGGAACATTATATCGAACTAGTAAAGAGAAATCCAATAATTCATTTGGCACATAGAGTCTCTCCAACATGATCTAAGAGACACATAAGAATTCATTATAAAAATAGGATGAAGTCCAACCCACCATAAAATACAGGTTCCAGAATCCATCTGAAGAGGATTCTTAGGAATCAAATTCTATCATAGGCTTCAAGTAGATTATCTTTGAGTTGTGTCAAGCACTGACGGAACCAAAAATACATGTGAAGAACTACATAAACTAGTGGAAGAGAGTGTGACTCCCTAAGAAATTATGGGTGCATATGATCATTTATACACTTGACCCTATACATAAATATTGGTACATCCATGAATAAATATCAAGAGAAACAAAGACCTAGGATACAATAATGACCTCATTTTGTAACGATTTCTTAGTTAATGGTAAGACTCTAGAACTTACCACTAACTTAAATATTATAAAATCATTTGTATTCAATTACAATAATGTACAACAAAATTTAGTATTATGCCAAAAGAACCAACACACAAAATTTTCTACACCACCAAAAAGTTAGAATAGAGTAGCAACAGTGATGATGAATTAAACAAGTTGCATCATCACAGCTACAAAAAAATATAAGAGGAAAGAATAGTGATGGATACAATCAATCAATCGTACCCCCAAAAATACAAAGAACCATTGAAGGATGAACATATCAAAATTGTCTCAGAAGAGAATCCAATATTAACAGTAGTCAGGGATTACTGGGATGAAAAGATGATTCAGGAAATATAAGAATTATTAAAGGAGTATAAGGAACAATCCCACAAATTTGATATAACTAAAAGGAATCAAAGGAGACTTCAAATAAATGAATATAGAACTCAATCATAATGCCAAGATCCTAAATAAATGACCCTATGGAATTAACCTTAGGTTCAGTACAAAAAATTCAAAGATGCTAGCAACCAGATTAATCTTCCTCGTAGAAGAATCTAACTAGATAATCCCAATAGTTAACTAGGACAAGAAAATAGAGATGGGTGAAATTAGAGTATGTGTGTATTTTAAAGGATTTAATGCAACTTGCATCCATGACTCATTATTGACACCATTCAATGATGAGGTGTTGGACCATGTAACAGGGAAAGAGGCATACTTGTTCACAACCAATTTCCTCGGATATCACCAACTCTAAATTGATGAGGAGGATGATAAAAAATTGATCTAGGTGGATATCGGTGGCCACCCACCTCTTCCACTGAATCATCACAGTTCTCCATCTTGGTTGTTTTTGTTATGATTTTTGGGTCCTAAACGTATGGGTCCATTTTGAGGAACTAAAAAATGTTTTGTGTACATTCAGGGGCTAAGGTAGCCATGGTCTACCCTAGTACTGCCAAAAATTGTACTTCTCATTTATATATTTCCAATGACCTACTATGTGCCCCAAACAAAGATTGTGTGCAAAATTTGCACCCCTAGAAAGTTGGTGTATCAACTTACCACCTTGGGGCCCAAAAACCTTTTGGCTCTTTTCCTCCTAGGGTTAGGGTTTTGAACCAATAGGGTTCTTTCTTTATATTAAAAGGCCATTCTTTTGGCCTCTTATGGGATCTCTCTGGAAAAGAGCATAGCCGACATCTCTTTTTCTTCAAAGATAAGCTACCACCATTCCAATTTGTTTTCTATAGTACCCTTCTATTTTATTCATTAATAGAAGTTGGGTTTCACTATAGTTATGTGTTCTCTATTATAGTGTTGTTTGTATCTCATTTTGTTCTCAATATAATCCAGATCAATGGTATCAAATTAGTCGGCTCCTTGTTATTTCTCAATGCATGTCCCCAATGAGGTAAAGGTATAGAGAGTTGGGTTTTGATATAGTTTCATTTGGGTATGATCACTCTCACTGGCCCAAGAAACCTCCCATGGAGAACGAAAAGAGAGATTACAAATTAGGATATCCTTTCAAAAAAATTCTTGAGGAATCCCTCGCGTGACAACGAAATGAGATGATGGACAACTTCGCCCAAATCCTTCGACGACAGGCAAGGAACTTTCAACAAGCAGCCATTTCAGAGGTGCTACACCCTTCAAGGTACACGTTAAATTTGATATCCCCTTATTTGAAGGCTAGATAGATGCAAATGGTTTGGAGAAATGGTTGAATCTATTGTAAGGGTATTACTTTGTTAAAAAAAATTGACACTAAAAAGATCACCTTCACTCTCCTTAAATCTATCCCCCATGTCAAATATTGGTAGGAATGTTACTGAGAGAGACATAATGAAGATGATTCTATGGAATTTGAGATAGGACCCACTTGGGTGGCCTTTATTTATTCCCTCAAGGAGGAGTTATACCCTATTAGAAACTATAATGACCAGTACATGAGATGAATGACTCTACATCAAGAAAGAGACCAGATAGTTTCGGAGTACACTAACATCTTCCATACCTTACACTCAAAGTTGGGTATCATAGACTCCAAGAAGAATTTGTTTTTGAAGTATTGCAGTGTCCTACACAAGTACACCCAAATAGATATGGATTTCTTGGACATATCATCATTGGGAGTCGCTTATTGATATGTTGTCAAAATCGAGTAGAAATTTAAGCAGTGGAATAAGTGGGAGTTCAGGTCCAAGCCAAGAAGAAAAGAAAGGAAGAAAAACCTCAAGACAACTAGTCCAAGCCATGAGAAAAGAAGGGTAATGGGAAAACAAAGAAGGACACTATAAAATGGTGCGAGTTCCAAAAAATCCCCTGACACAACATCGATTAATGTCGTTGAAAACAATCATTGTTCATCGAGACTAAAGAAAAAGGGTTAGAACCTAACTCAAACTCTAATTTGGAGTAGGATAAGGGATTGCATATAATCATTGTGGAACCTAGTGCTACCATCACAACTACAGAGATCCAACCTAATGAGATAGAGGAGCATGAGGAAGGGGAACACCTCTTCCATTCACAAATGTAGGTGAAGAGAACCCCATTGCATTTCATTGCTGACAACAAGAGCTAGAAGAACTTGATCTCGGTTGAATTCATCAATATATTGAAGCCACCAATGATTCCACACCCCCAACCATACACCATTGGTTTGTTGATAAAGGGATGAGATCTTTGCATCAACCAACAATGTCACATGTTCTACGACATCAAGCCCTTCAAAGATAAGGTATTGTATGATGTTGCCCCACTCAAAGTTTGTGATGTTATTTTAGGAAAACCTTATATGTGGAAATTTTTGTTGTTTATGAGTCCCAACCCCATAGTGTCATTATCACTTTTGGGGGCCAACCCTACAAAGTACCGGAGGTAGTTTTGACTACTGCAATTTCATTGATCTTTTAAAAATAGTGTTGAAAAGTATTCTCGCTGACTACAAAGTTTGAAATCTTCATGGTTCAGTCATAAGGTGAATGAAATTTCACTACTACCACCACAACGTCAACCAATGGTCTCTCTACACAACAGAAATATGTGGAAAACTTTGTAGAGGAATACAAAAACTCTTCACTTCACCTATACGGGTGCCTCTGCACTGTCAAGTCAAACATCCCATTGATTTGATACATGGTGCTCCCTTTCCTAATGGTCCAATATACATATGATCAATTTTGGAGAAAAAGGAAATAAAGCATCAAATTCATGAGCTCATTTGCAAGGGCCGCATTCAACCAAGCTACTCCCCTTATGGGAGCCCAACTATGTTGGTGCAGAAGAAGGATGGAACATGGTGGCTCTATATTGATTACATATCCCTGAATAAAATCAATGTCAAGAACTAATACCTAACCCCCCATATTGACAATATTCTTGATCAGATCAAGGGTGCCAAGTTCTTTAGCAAGATTGATCTAAAGTTGAAATATCATCAAGTTTTGATAGAATCAACTGATGTATGGAAGACAACCTTCAAATCTAAAGAAGGCCTCTTTGAGTGTTTTTTCATTCCCTTTGGCTTGACTAATGCTCCAGTGAAATTCATGAGGATGATGGATGATATATTGTGGTTGTTCACAAACTATTTTTTGGTGGTCTATTTAGATTACATCCCCATCTTCAACCAGACATGGGTAGAGCAATTGCAGCCCATTCAGCAAGTCTTGAGCACCCTATGACAACACAAGTTATATTCCAACCTAGAGAAAGGTGCATTCAACATGCAGAGAATCCAATACCTAAGATACATCATGGATGAACATGGGGTGCATGTGGACCCAACCAAGGTCTAATTCATTCACGATTGGCCAACCCCGATGACTCTGACATAGATTTGCAACTTCTTGGGCCTCACCAACTTCTAGTGCAGGTTCATGTTGGGTTTCTTTCATATATATTGGCCCTTAATTCAAGTGACCAAGGGGGAAGCTAAATCTAAGTTTGTTTGGTCCGAATTACAACATAAATAATTCCAAGATCTAAAACACCTCTTCTATTCTACACCAATACTCACATTTCCAAATCTATAATGGTTGTTAGAGATTGAGATATATTCCTTTGACTATGATATTAATGCCATCCCCACTCAATAGGGACATCTGGTTTCCTATCATATTGAAACATTGTTTGATGTTGTTCGTAGGTATCCCACCTATGACAACCATTGTGCAAGAATTCCAATAGTGGAAGCATTACATTCTTGGTAAGGAAAACATCATCCACACTAATCACAAGCCTCTACAATTCATGTAGACACAAGGAAAGATACAGAATGACCGCCATCAGAAATGGTCCACATACCTGCAACAATTACACCTGAATATTAAGTACAAGAAGGGTAGTTTCAACCATGTTTTTGACTACCTTAATCGGCCCCCGATAGTGGCCCTCACCATAGTTATTAACTCCTATGGGAACAAGACCTCTAGGTGGCCACAATTATACAACAATGACTCTAACTTGTCTACTACTTATCATACCCTGAGTGTCAGGAAACAAGTTCCAGACTTCCAACTTCAAGATACACCCTTATGTTATCTCAATCATCTTTGTGTCCCTTCAACCAAGCGTGAAAATCTAATTTTGGAGGCATGGTACAGTCAGGTGGTAGGGAACTTTGAGGTGGAGAAGAAAATAGCAATACTTCAGAAGCATTTCTATTAGCCCAAGCTTTGACATGACATTGGCCAGTACAACAAGTCGTGCACTACCTATGCCATCACTAAATTTTCCATCAAGAATCATGGGATGTACACTCCTCTCCCTGCACCATACAATCCTTAGGATTTTATCTCCATGGATTACATGTCAGGGTTTCCCTCCACCAAAAAAGGTCATTATTGTGTTTTTGTGTTCGTCAATCAATTCTCTAATATGGTTATTTTGACACCCTGTAAAAAAGGTATCACAATGAAGGCCACTACTAAACTCTTCTTTGTGCATGTTTGGGTTCATTTTGGGCTACAATAGACCATCATTTTACATAGGGACAGTAGATTCCTCAACACTTTTTGGTATATCCTATGGTCTCTGATGGACACCAAGTTCATCAAATCGACTTCCTTTCATCCCTAAACAAATGGAAAAACATAGGAGGTCAATAGGATGATTGTGCATATCCTGCACATGTATGACTCCAAGCATCCACATACATGGGATGCGAGCCTCCCATATGTTCAACATAGCTATAACAAATCCCTCCACAACTCTATTGGCCACATCCCTTTTCAGGTGTGCTTGGGGTTCCAACCATTGGCCCCCATTGATGTAGCTCTGCCCCTTTCTATGTCCCTGATAGATTCCTCCCATGCTCAGAATGAGGCCAAAAAAGCATCCAAATTCATTGAACGGATCCAACACCTATGTGTGGATATTTATATGTATAAATTATGGACATCAAATCGGGAACCTGGGGGCTCGTAAGCTTGTGAGATGTAGGAAAAATGTATGCAAGACCAAAGCCTACTCTAATGGGAAATATATGATTGTGTTGGGCCAATAGTAGCAAGGCTTCTCCAAGAGTTCCAATCCTAGTATTTCACCCACTCTAATGGTCCAGCATTCAAGGGATTCAAAAGAGGAGTTTCACTCATGAACCATGGTCTTCAGTGGTCAAATGTAAATGACATGTAATGAAAGCTTGAAATACATAAGCAATAATTGAAACACATACAAAGAATTCATATTTATGGCTAAACTAGTTAACTAAGAACAAATGGAAATAACAAAACACATGTTAGATAATGGGGGGGCTACCAAACCTAGCGCACACTCTGAGAAAGCTTCATACTAAGTAAGCACACAAGCACATGAACATAACATCAACAACCGATTATTATGTAATGAAATTCAAATATTACAAGTGTCCAAGCATGGATATTTATGATGTTAATCCGTCCCTCTCCTCTCTACACCCTATTACAACACATATGAGGTATACATATAGTAGCGGGTTGAAGGTGCTCCTCTAAAATAGGTAGGGGGTTTCCCCCTTTCTAGTGAGCAGAAATCTAAAACAAACAATACATATTACAATGATATTGATGTAAGATCAAGATGGAATATGAATCAAAACTATTCAATCTCAAACATCTGAGAATAGTACTCATCCTTGGTTGGGTGCACCCACTTATCTAGAATATTGGGGAAGATGGCCGCAACTGCAAATCTAGGCAAACCCATATTGGAAAAATGCCCATATCTACCAGATCCTTTATTATTTTCAAAAACTATCTTTGTTAGTTAAATGGGCGTGTTATGGGAAAAACCCATGTTCCAAAATTTGGAGATTCTTCTCCATTTGCCCAGAAATCGCGTCTTAAGGTCGCTACGCACAATTTTGACCATGAGATTTGACCATGCACTGGAGGTCCATACATGTGACCTGGGTGTGAACTAGTGAACACCAAACCATATTGAAGGTATTTCAAACAAAACCCATGTCTTCGTATTGGCCATAGAGGTGTGCATATACGCTAAACATGGAGGTCAGGTACAAGAACTGAACTGTCAAAAACCTTCATCGAGGAGATTAGTCTAAATCCTTTCTAAATCATTAAAAACAAAATAAATTGTAATGATTAACAACATTAATCTTTTTAAACACATTAACTACGTAAGTATGGGTAAATGGGATAATAAGCATAATGAACAGGTGCAAGGATGAGGTGAAATGGTAAAAAACAAGGCCAACTAATAATGCAAAAGATGTCAAAATTGTGAACTAACATTTCCCCCATGCCTAAGAATTGGCATGTCCTCATGCCAAAGGAGTAGGCACTGATCCGGTTCATAATACAAATTCATTGTTTACCATAGTCTCTTATGAAAATAGATCCACTAATAACTCCCAAAAAGTTAAGATTGAAGTGATCTCATATGTTTCTAGGAGATCCCAATTGCATCAATCAAGATGTCAATGAAATAGTAACGGATCATACTCAACCTATTTTAATAAAGATGGCAATGCTAATAACATGTAGGATCTCTCTCTCTCTCTCAATGCCTTGAGAGTTTATCTTTCTTCTTAGTACTAGTATCTTAGACAAATTTGGTTACTTCAATTCCAAGCAAACTTTCAAGCTAAATAACAAAGTAGAGAAACATGATTTATTTATTTCCTCCATAAAGAGCTAGAGGTAGAAGAGGAGCATGCCTTCTGCAATAAATTCAAAGATATTAATATGAAATATCCATGATAGCTTGTAAATCATATACTTGTCCCAAATTATCTCATACAGTATGAACTTCATACAATACCATGTGTGTTATGAATTTTCCAATTATTAAGACATTTTCTTCTTCACTTGATGTCTTCATCATCATTCTGGAATGTTGTTGTCCGATAGAAACTTAAATGCATTTTTTGCACAAACACATTCAATACATGACCATATATTCATAACATTATTTACTTGGGAACCTGAACTACTAACCACTACAAAACTTCCACTACTAGAGTGGTTATATCCATCCACTTCTCTATAACAAAAATATTGACCATAGTTATAGCAAGTCATCTTATTTCAGCCCTCTATTTTGGAGATATCCATCTTGCATGATGGACATTGTTTTTCATCACGTAGTATATGGTTTACACTAAGAAATTCATTGATTAATTCATGCTCCATTTTTCTCTGTTCGGAGCCCACATGTCCTAAATTTTGGCACTCCTGCAAAATAATAAGTTGCATCTCTGGAGTCAAACAAGTTTTCCTCGCATGTTGTCTCTCTCTTGAAGAGAGTACATAAGTTATAGAAGCACTTAGCACATCGTGCATGATGATATTCATTCTCCAAGCATGATGACTCACAACAACTTGGGTAATATAAACAAACATTGATACCATGACTTGCCATCTCTCACCCTAAGTTTTCCCAAGTTCACCAAATCACCATATCAATCCCAAGGGCTTGGCGGATATCTAAGTTCCCTAAATGAGCACAACCTTGGACCCTACACAATTCCTCACCAATCATTGTTCGAGTTCTCTTCTTCCTGGCCTCAGCAAAAATGAGTCCATGTTGATCATATGCTACAGTTGGCTTCCCATGTAGTCGCAACAATCCTTGGCACGCATTCACATAAAGGTTCCATAGCCGCACGGTGTGGTCCAATGATCATGTCATAAGGCCATCATTTTCATACGAAATGTAGAGTGACATTTCCCTACCTTGATGTCCTTTGAGATATCGTAGGTTTCGTGTGTCATACAAAGATAGAGATTGATTCATCTGAATCATCTCTAGAGGAAAATATAACAAAGCTTGGTTCCACACCATGCACGATCAACCCACAATAGATTCTCAATATAATTTGTCATTTCCTTTAAGTGTAAAATACCACAATATTTCCAATCACAAAGGCTACCACCATTGTCCTTTTTTATTTGATTCCCTTGCAAAGATCTCCACAACTCTTGAACCTATGCCCAATATTGTTGTGGATTATGTTTGTGTATGACATGCATGTTGGCACTACCAAATGTTTCAAACTGATTCTTTGAGAAATCACTTTCTTTTCAGTAAATGTAGCAGGTTCCCATGACTAAATATAGGCTGGAAACCCTTTTAATTTGAAACATTGTGGAAATGGAATATCAAACAACGGATATTTTTCTATAATTTAAGTCATGTACTCAGCTAGTTTAACAAAATTCGGCTATAATTGTGCTAAATTAAAAGAATTTGGTGTGAACCTAGTTTTCACATATTCAATGACAAATGAACATGATAACTTGCCAACTGTGAGCTACACCCATTTTCTCTATTGTTTTCTTCTTCGATGTTAAATAATCACTAAAATGCAGCCATTCATTTTTTGCTTGAAGAAATGACACTTTGATCCAACCCTTAATGAAAGTGAATGATTAACAATAATATCAATTAGATGCACAACCTTTGAATAATATCCACCAGAGGTTGAATAATGAGTTGATGTCTCTAATGGAGCTGAAACAACTATTTGTGACATATTGAGCATTTGGACCCATGGGGCCTTGAGGTTTGAGGCCCATGTTAGAGCCATTTCCATCAATTATAAACATCATTGGATTGGGTAGACCATGCAATGCATGATCCTTCTACAACAAAACATATAGCTAGTGCATTATGTTATGTATTTCATCCTCAATTTGCTTCCATGTCAATTTCATTAGACTCAATTGCTACAGAGCAGAAACATGTTGAGAATAGAAAATAACAATGTGAAAGTATTGATTTGGTTTATTAGATTTATTTGTTACAGAGCAGAAACATGGGAACGAGGTTGCAAGTTCCATGGGGATCTTATATATATATATTACTATTGCAAACCAACATAGCTATAATTGCACCATATTATGTTTCAAAAGTATGTCAATTTCTCAATCATTTCCATTATTATCTACAGAATGGAAAAGACACTTGATCCCATGTATGCATACTAAACCGTTTACTTTGAACCTAAAAGATTTAATGTATAAACATGTCTACTACATCAAGTCCAGAATATGCTACACTAGATTGACTTGAACCCTGCCCATTATTTACAAGTTCGTTATCAAACCCTCCTTAACATAGCCTACAGAAGTGCTCAAGTAGAGATGTGGATTAACTAATTCGACTCTTCACAATTATCAATTGGATGAGTTAAAATGAGAGATGGATAATAATGGGTTTATAATGGAAAGAAGAGGAATAATAGGATAGGGTAGAGAACAACAAGCTTAAAATGTTGTTTATAATGAATTCCCTTCATTTTCAATAAATTAGAAGGATTAGAAAACTTTTTACCTCAGTTATTTGGAGATGATACTTACATACTATAATTGAAGAAGGCATCTGAGCTACTACATACCTATCTAGTTGATGAAAGAAACAAAATACATATGTATATTTATGGCATCCACTATGTAGTTTCGATACCAGAGGATAAGAGTGTTGTTGTTGGCAAAGTATGTTGTTGTCATTGGGGATTTTTTTCAGCTATAAATTGTCAGCATATTTTTACTTGTACAAAACTATGAGATCATCATTTCCACCATTCAAATATCCAACAAAACTCAACAAAAATATTCTATAGGAATGGATATTGGGCATGGGAACAAAGATCTCCTTCTTTTCAACAAGATGCCTCATCAACTATTGGCATTCCCCACTTATTCGGAAAAACACAAAAGGTTGTTGCATTGTAATTTAAGCTAGACCACTAACTATATGCAACATTTATTGAAATTTATTGATCTATTATCCTACCTTACTTGAAAAAGGAAACCTTTCTCAAGTGTATGAGTATTTCCAATGAATCCATGTGTGTAGAAGATTTAAAATCATAGTCATATCCAAGTATGAAAAATATACATTAATGGTTGCTCAGACGTGAGAGGCCAACTTCTCTTGTGGAGATGATGCCAAGAAGTGTTTAAAGATGGAGGGGGTACTATGGCCTTAAGACAGTTTGAAACCAAGATTTGATGTAATCTTTGTCTCCTTGGCTCTCTCTGATTTTCATGCCATGAAGTTCTTTGGAAAGTTGGTCTTCACACTCCATAATGCACAAGGGATCTAATGATAAACATGTCAAAAATTCCTTGATCTATGGATCTAGTGTTTTCTCTCCATCTTATGTGGTCCATGACTCTTTGATGTCTTCTACCTCATCACAAGGACCACTAGAAGAAAGTTCTAGATCCTCCACCTGTGGAATGTGTTCATGGATCTTTGATTCCTCCACTACTTCCTGAATTGCAAACTCATCCCTGGTAACAACTCTGAAGTGTAGGAAAGGATTTGCAAATATCTTTGTAGGGGTATGTCCTCCTTTACTCAACAAATGCTTGAGCATATTTACATTCTTCTAGATGGTATGCTAATCCCTTTATTGCACATGGATTAGTGTATAGAGTTCTTACAAACCAAAACCAAGAACTTTGAGAAAATAGATGAAATATTGCACACCACACAAGAGAAATTCCAAAGCAAAGCATGTATTCAAACCACTCATGCTACTAAGACCCTGTTGTCACCAAGTTTTATATTGGCATGAGAATCTTTCCCTTTCCATCCATCAATCCAAAATAAGGCACATTGAACCAACACGATAAGGGATCGGAGAAACTCACTAAAGTGAATGTGGTTGGATAGAACCCTTTCAGAAATGAGGGTGCCTTTGCATCTTACCATTTCTCCTCCTTTGAGTCTTAAGTGCTAGTGTGATGAAACAAAAAAAGATGAAATTTCTCCAATACCTTCAACACCTACCTGAAATAGACACCAAAAATGTGGGGATATTTATATGTATAAATTCCAGACATCAAATCGTCAACTCGGGGGCTCGTAAGCTTGTGAGATGTAGGAAAAGTATATGTAGGACCATAGCCTACTCTAATGGGAAATATATGACTACGTTGGGCCAATAGTAGCAAGGCTTCTCCAAGAGTGTCAATCCTATTCTTTCTCACACTCTAATGGTCAAGTGTTCAAGAAATTCAAGAGAGGAGTTTCACTCATGAACCATGGCCTTCAGTGGTCAAATGTAAAAGACATGTAATGAAAGCTTGAAATACATAATAAATAATTGAAACAGATACAAGGAATTTAGATCTGTGGATAAACTAGGTAACTAATAACAAATGGAAATAACACAATGCATTTTAGAGAATGGGGGCCCTACCAAACCTAGCACACACTGTGAGAAAGCTTCAGACTAAGTAAGCACTCAATCACAAGAACAAAACGTCAACAATTGATTATTATGTAATGAAATTCAAATATTACAAGGGTCCAAACATGGATATTTCTTATGCTAATCCTTCGCTCTCCTCTCTACACCTTATTACAACACATATAAGGTATACATATAGTAGAAGGTTGAAGAGGTGCTCCTCAAGTAGGGGGTTTCCCCCTTTCTAGTGAACAAAAATCTAAAATAAACAATAGATATTACAATGAGATTGATCTAAGATCGGGATGGAAGATGAATCAAATATGTTCAATCTCAAACATCTAAGAATAGTTCTTATCCTTTTCTAGGTGCACTCGCTTATCTAGAATATTGGAGAAGATGGTGACAACTGCAATTCTTGACAAACCCATATTGGAAAAAACACCCATATCTCCCAGATCCTTTATTATTTTCAAAAACAACTCACTCGTTAGCTAAATGGATGTGTTATGGAATAAACCCATGTTCCAGAATTTGGAGATTCTTCTTTTTTTCCCCAAAAATCACGTCTAAAGGTCGCTACTACTAATTCTGACACAATTTTGACCACGGTCTTTGACCACACACTGGAGATATATACGTGTGACATGGGTTCTAACTAGTGAACACCAAACCATATTGAAGATATTTCCAACAAAACCCATGTCTTCATCTTGGCCATGGAGGTGTGCATATATGTTAAACATGGAGGTTGGGTATAGGAACTGAACACTAAGTACAAGAAATGAATTGTCAAAAACCTTCATCAACAAGATTAGTCTAAATCCTTTCTAAATCATTAAAATAAAAGGAAATTATAATGATTAACAACATTGAGATTGTTAAACACATTAACTACGTAAGTATGGGTAAATGGGATAATAAGCATAATAAATGGGGTGAAACGATGAGGTGAAATGGTTAAAAATAAGGCCAATTGATAATGCAAAGGATGTCAAAATTGGAAACCAGTGCAGTTATAATTCTGTTGGACACCAAGTTGACCAAATCAACTACCTTTCGTCCCCAAACAGATTGACAAACATAGGTGGTCAACAGAATGATTGTTCATAGCTTGCACATGTATGACTCCAAGCATCCATATAGATGGGATGAGAGTCTCCAATATGTTCAACATAACTATAGCAGAGCCCTCCAAAACTCTATTGGCCACATCCCTTTTCAGGTGTGCTTGGGGTTCCAAATATTGGCCCCCATTGATTTAGCTCTTCCCCTTCCAACTGTTGGTTTTGGAGCCTGATTATCTTCCTGATTCAGAGGTCTTTTACTTTCAGTCATGTTTATACCCCATGAAGTATTTACACCCTAGAAGTATGTACACTCTTCCATGCGGGGAAGTGCAGAGAGGGGGTACCCCCTCTGTGGGGTCCCCGAAGGAAAAATTGCCTTGTAAATGTATATTGTAATTTCATTGTAAATCTGGACCGTTCATTATAAGGTCGCGGATCTAACGATAGAGATTATGTTAGAGTTTTTTTCCCTAGAAGGCAACCCTCTTTTATGAGGGAAATGTATTGTGGCTATGATTGATGGTGAATATTGTATTCTGAGAGAGGAGACTGTGAAAGAAAGAAGAGGAAGTTACAGCGGGTTTGTCGTAGGTTGTATCCCTTCATATGTTGGATAATAATAAAGGAAGGACCTGGCAATTTCTCTGGTGGACATAGCCCACACTGGGTGAACCACATAAATCTGTGTCGCTATTGTATTGTGTATCTTCTGTGTTTTGTTTCCGCATTTGTTTTATTTTATTGCTCCACAATCCTATTTTTCTAACACCAGCATCCTCGACAGATTCCTCCCATGGTGAGACTGAGGCCAACAAAGAAGCCAAATTCATTGAATGGATCCAACACCTCCAACAACAAGTTCATGATACATTGGAGAAGGCCAATTCCAAGTATAAGTAGTGACATGAAAAACATCGGGTTCCTCATAAGTTTCAGGTTGGTGACAAGGTGTGGTTGCATTTGTAGAAAGAGTGCCTCATAGGAAGCTCAAACCACTCTGATACGGGTCTTACACCATCACCAAGGTTTTGGGTGACAATTATTTCAAATTGAGTATTCCTCCTTTCCTTGGCTTGCACCCAGTATTTAGTGTGGAGCTATTACGACCATATTTCCCACCTCTGTTAGACACCTTAGAGATCGCTGGGAAATTATCCCTTACAAAAATCAATCCCAAATGCATTGCATAGGCTCCAGTGGATCGGATCATGGACACCATAATGAAGGGCACATGCCAATAGAACATACAAATCTATTGATTTGTCAAAGCAAGAAAACTACTTCAACAAGGCAAGTGGCTCACCAAGGTTTAGATTCAACAAAAGTTTCCCCATCTCCTGAGGAAATTTGACGCAATGTGAACCATTGTTTCCTAAGGGGGGAGGAATAATCCAAGTGGATATCAGTGACCACCCACCTCTTCCACCGATTCATCATAGTTCTCCATCTTATCCAATCATGATTCTCTATCTTGGTCGTTTTTGTTATAATTTTTGAGTCCTAAACTTCTTAGGTCATTTTGAGTCCCTAAACGATGTTTTTTGGACTACACCACTCCTATAGGAGTTTACAATATAATATTTTGATTTTAATTTCATTACATCCCAATGATATTTGACATCCCTACGGTTGACCAAGCCAATTGAGTCAAAATTTGATTTATAGTTATTCAAGTCAATTACCCTTACACTAAATAGAGTCAATTATCTTTTATAGTTTGCAGTCAATTGCGTCAGTATTGTACTTAATTCCATTATTCATTTTTTTAGAAATGCACCACATTTATGGTGGGTATGGACATCTCCTATCGCCTCAATTTGGTCTACCATTTAGAAGTACAACTTCAACATGATTAACTACTTGACGAGAACCCTCTAGAGTTGTTGTTTTTTCAAAGATCACATTTAGTGGTTTTTTTTACCCTTATTTCAAAAAGTGGTGCTATCAATAGCACCTTTTTTTCATAGTTAAAGTTACAAAATTTTGCAATGATGATATATAATTTTGTTAACAAAAACCTTAAAAATGACCCCCAAATTGAAAAGTGGTGCTCCCAAAATCACCACATTTTTAAGGTTAAAATTACAACTCGTTTGAAACTATTTTCTTAACAACTGGTGTCATTTTTCTATGGAAAAAATTTGGGCATAAGGGTTCACTTAGGAAATACAATCTGTTAGGGGCCTAAACTAAAATTATGATAATTGATTCTTAGGATATTTAGACACTTAGGATTTAGTTAAGATCAACTTGGTCTAAAGTGTCATTAGGTAAAAGTGTGTTTCTTAGTGTTTTTCTTTAGTATGCATTTGTAGTTAGGTAATCTGACTATCACGATATGTTCCCGACATAGAGTGATCTGACTAATCATATTCTCCTTGATATTAACGACTACATAGATCTATGGCTTAGCACCCAATTGATCCATGATTCATATTTAAAGAGCATGGAGGGTCATTTGCTAATGATCAATTGTGAGAAACTCTCTTGTAAATCTCTTTGTAATATTTTATTTTACATTAATAAATTGTTCCAAGTAGCCACGTTGGTTGGGGCCATAGATATTTCCTCGTGGGGGTTTTACCACGTCAAAAAATTGGTGTGTTGATCTTTTATCTCATTGTGTGAGTGGTTACTAAAGGTTTTCATCCTCTGTTGGAATACATGTGTTTTCAAACATGGTCTCAAAGAACATTTGAAGACCTACTCTTGGTGTATATCGAGATCATGAAGTTGTGTCATTCCATCTCTGGTTTATTCCATTTCCATACATTTATAGGATGAGAGGATTGTTCCACTATGTCTAGAGCACTTTTTTCAGTCAGGAATACATTTCATTTCACTCGAAAAGGATTTTGTTTTCCCAAGATACGACCATTTCAGTCAGATCCGGAGGTATAAAGCCCGAATATACCCTTTTTAAATTTTTGCAAAGATAAATTTTGGTTTTATTTTGTTTTTTTGTTTTTATTTCCTAGTTGCTACTCTTTTTTATCTTTGTATGCTCATTTCCATGTGCCCTATGTGATCTCAGAAAATCAGAAATAGAGCGGAAAAAGTTTTCTTGGTTGTGTATGTTCTTTGTTGTACGCTCTGTGTGATATCAATAAATTAGAAATAGAGGGAAAGGTTGCATTTTCCGGGTAAGATAACCAAGATCTAACCCTTGTTTCCATCAAGAAGATAAAACATTTTCTTGTGTGAAAAGAATTTTTTATGAGCATGTTCTCCAAGGACGTCAACAATAACAACCCCAATCCTCCTTCTAAAGAACATAATTTGTTTTGCAGTAGCTCATTTGGCTAAAAGTTACTTTATTAAATAAGAGGTCTTGAGTTCAAGTCTCTTTTTTGTTACCTTTTTTTTTTAAGTTCATGCATCCATTGTAAAGTGTATTTCACTTAAATTATAAAAGTGAATCACTAAAAGTAGCTTTAATATTTTAAGTTATTTATTTTGCATGCAACTTTCATTTATAAAGTAACTTCATTGTAAAAGTGATCTCCGATTATTCTATTAAAGTGGGTCACTTCATAAACAAATTATTTGTAAAATTGAGGTTATTAGAAGGTGGGATATCACCACGTGGACTAACTTCTACTTGCCACATGACTCTTTGGTTACCATTTATGCCCTTTTTTAAAATGGCGTAACTTTCACATCCGAAGTCCATTTTCAGTGTTGTTTTTTTAAACGACCTATTTTTTTCGATATCTTTCCATCCAGACCATCAGTTTCATTTTTTGTACATATTTTAACATGTCATCTCGCAATGATATTTTTATTTCCAATACCAACTACTTCTCATGGAAATCTCATATGGAGGATGTATTAAGAAGTAAAGGAGCATACCAAATTATCTTGGAGAAATAACTAGAACCTACTGATGGTGAAAAGAAATTCAAATGGGATAATAAGAATGATGAAGTTGTAGTATACCTAGGGAGGTAATATGGGGTACCTAGGGAGGTACCCAATGGGAATGTGATTATGTATTATTAGTGGAGGCCATTCAATGTAAGTTGGACTAGGTCCACTATATTATTAAGCAAGGCCCATTATGGTACTTAGATATAATAAATAGGATTTCTAGAAGATCCTTCTCTAGAATGTTCCTAGAAGGTAGAGAATGTTATATAAAGAAGTGCAAGATATGTATTGAAGCATAGTGAAGTATATTGTTATTGTACAAGAAATGATTACTTGAGGAGTGTTATCCTTCCTTAAATATTAATATATGGTGTTACCCTACCTCAAGGGTTTTGTCTACATTCTTGTGTTCAATATTTTGGTGAATAGTTTGGTTTATTATTGTTGATATTAATATTTTATCTAAAGTATATTTGCACATCTATTCATGTACTTCATAATTGGTATCAGATCACTTTCCTTGGCCAAAGAAGGGAAGAAATTTTTTGTTCTTTTGCAGAATTTTTAAAAGGAAAAAAGTGGGGTGGCACACTTCAAGTTCATATCTAAAACATTTTTAGCAGAATTCTCCAAAATAAATTGGATATTTGAATTCCTCTCGAATAAATACCCAATTTCAAAAAAAAATCCGTTGAAACAGAGTTCAGGAAGTGAATTTATCATTATTTTAAATTTGGCAATTTTCCAGGGTTTTTCAAAAAAAGGTCACGTGATTTTCATAGTAAGTTATTTTTATAAACCCTGGTTTTTGTTGAATATTTATTCCAAGCAAGATGTTTTTAACTGGAAGAGATTATGGACCTAGTATTGAATAATTTATACAATCTCACAAGTCATTATGCAAAGAGAAGTGGAAATATTTTGTAGATTGGGGTTTCAAAGATGATGCTCTCATATGGTGGAAATCATTTGACTATTCTGAGAGGATGTGATTTTCTGAGGAAGCACTTAAAAGATTAATTTTAGACAAGTGGTCTTATATGAAGTGTAAGGATAAAGACATCACCAAGGGTTTATTTTCATGTGGAAAATATATAATACAAGTTCATGGTTGTATTCATAAAGAAAATGTAATTGTTTCTATTAACCCTAGTTGCCAACAAAGTTTTATCAATGTTCAGTTGGTTAATAGATTTCCAGTTCCTACAAATAATATCCAAAGCACACAGGTTGAGGGTAAAAATATTCAATTTTTTACATATTTGAAGCTCAATATAGATTAATATGTATTTCATTATGATTTCCATGCTATGATCTGGCTGATGTGGATATTTTTTGGGGATATCCTTGGATGGAATAAGTTGGTACAATTAACATTAATGTGAAATAGAATTTTCTAAAACTTTGGTACAATAAAAAGAAAAACACATTGCAGAATGTGTCTCTTATTCAGAAAGATGGGCCCACAGAGACCAATAAAGAAGTTATTGTCGAGTACAAAGTTGAATCAGAGGCAAAGTCTACAGAAGGAGATGAAGCAAAACCACAGGAAGGACACAGTAAGGAAGCTAAGGAGGTCATTGACTCAAAGGCACAATGTGTTGAATATTTGAAGAAAAAAAATAGATTCCTACAATTGTTGTATATCGCCATCCACGTCATGTAGAGAAACAACAGTCATCAAGGCAAGGGCATGAGCATCAACACATTTATGCACCAGTAGGGCACCATAAAGGAAATTGATCATGTAATGTTCCCAAGCCAATGTTTTTTCTTGGAACACTAATTGACCACTGATTTTCTCGTTTGTGTATGTTTATTTGCAAGTTGGCCTCTTAAGTTTTAGCCTTAGGGTTTATAGTTCAGTTATTTAAGTTTATATCTGAAGACAAGCAATGAAGATACAAGATAACACAAGATATGGAACCAACAGCAAGATTTGACCTTTATTGATGTAAATAGCAAGAACCTGATACAAGAAGGATGCAGATCTGGAATAATCCTCAGATAGCTCCAATAGATAAGATAAGAGCTGCTACAAAATGCTCTGGCAAGAAGATGCAATCCCCCAAGGCTAGATATACAATAAAGATCAATACAAGACAGATCCAGGGTCAAGTCCAAACCCCCCTCGTTGTAGATATGCTCCATTGGATGGTTGTGAAGACCTAATATTTTGGCCTAGCTGAAGAAGACCTCCAAATAGCATCAAACTCCAGCAAATGATAGATCAAGGCAAGTATAATCCCTATCTAAAGTCTCAAACCATGATGTCAAGATTTGCTCTTCCAAACTGATGAATCCTCAAGCAATACTGTGCTCTCCTGAAGACTATCAAGCTCAATATTTAGGCCCTAATTGAAGGAGGCCTCCAAATACCCTGAAATTCTCTAGAAATATAGATTGGGCTACCACAAGATACTAGGAGAAGTCTCAGGGTCGGATCTGAGGTGTAACCCCTCCAAACTAAGAAGATGTGAATCACAGTTGTGCCCTCCTTCTCTCAAAAACATGTCAAAGCTCAAGATAATAATATAGCAAGAGTAACCCTCTCAAAAGACACCAGATCTGATGATCAAGACCCTGCAATAAATACCCATGTGATAGAATGTCAATAATCCCTGTCAATAATCGGGATCGAACTCCTTTCCAAGGAATAATGTACTCCCTGTTGGAGCCCTCAATGGTACGGCATGCTACTCTCTTGGATGGATGATGGTACCTATGAATATTGTAGAATGGTGTGGGTGGTGTATTTCATCCCCAAGACCAAGCTTAGAACAAGATGGGTGGAATCTTTCACCACCGAGTTGTTCTCTAGGGTTTGTACCCTAAAAATTGTGTGCTCAAGAGCCCAATAGCAAAATGCATAACAATCCAAGATGAGTGAGAGGTGCGCCCTAGGATTCCCTTTATACCTCCTTATAATATTCTGTTGAGTTAAGTTAACCCTTATGTTCAGCTCCTAACTCAACCTCAAGAGCTCTAATCTCCCAGTGAGTTACTTTTTACTTTTTTCAAGTCAACTTTAAATTATAACCTTAGGTTTAGCTGACTTTTCCCCAAACTACATGAGACTATAGTCTAGTGGGGATGGCTATACTACTGAGCCTCTCCAAATCTCTTCATCAAGAGGTGGGGAAAATTATAGTCTCCACTGCTAGAAATTGTTTCCCACAAGCAATTATGAGCATGTCTCCTGTAACATTGTTCACTCTCCCATGTGGCATCCTCAACAGGTAGATCCTTCTACTTGAATAAGTATTCCCTAATGCTTCTCCTCCAAAGTTTCTTCTCTCGAACCTCCAATATTTTCTCCGGCATTAGTACCAATTGTCCCTCTTCATCTAAGGGTGGAAGTACCTCAAGTGGCGTGATGTGTTGGCCAATGGCCCTCTTCAAGCATGACACATGGAAGACATTGTGAATTATGTTGCCTAGTGGAAGATCAAGCTCATAAGCCACAGCCCCTACCTTCATGTTGATCCTATAGGGTCCTTAAAAATGAGGTTGGAGCTTTTACGCTCTGCTTCTTTTGATAGAATCCTGCCTGTATGGTTGGAGACTTAAGTAGACTAAGTCACCAACCTCAAATGTGTGCTCTACCCTATGCTTGTCCGCCTATATCTTCTATTGATTATGTTCCCATTGCAGATGATCCTTCAATTCCCTAAGTATGTCTTAGCTCTACTATATCCAATCCTATACCATCGGAGCTCTGTTATCACCAAAGGCAATCTCTACAAAGGAGAGAGGGTCACAATTGTACAAAGACCTGAATGGAGTCATACCAATGGACATGTGATAAGTGGTGTTGTAACAATATTCCCTAGGTGTAGCCACCTAACCCATTCCTTCTTCTACCCTACCACGTAATTTCTGAGGTACCCTTCCACCCACTTGTTGACTATATTGGTTTTCCCATCAGTCTGAGGGTGGTAGCTGGTGCTAGAGGTCAAGGTCGTACCAACAAACCTGAATAGATCCTGGCAAAAATTTCTCATAAATCGGCTATCCCTGTCACTAACAATGGTCTTGGGCAATTCATGCATCTTGAAGACCTCCCTGAAGAACAAATCGGAAACATGTGTTGCGTTGAAGTCTATGGAAATGGAGCAGAAGTGTGCAAACTTAGTTAACCTATCCACCACCATGAAAATACAGTCTTTCCCCTGTGCCCTTGGAAATCCTGTGATGAAGTCCATGGAGATACTTTCCCATTTTCACTCTGGAATGGGTAAAGGTTGTAACATTTCTGCGGGATGGATATGCTCATCCTTGTTCTCTTGGAAAGTAGTGCACTATCTTATGTGTCTTACTACATCTTCTTTGAGACCCCTCCATGAAAACCATTCTCTCACCTATTTGTATGCTTTAACAATGCCTTGGTGTCCTACCACATGTGATTCATGACATGCTTGTAGTATATTGGCCTTGAAGGCTGACTCAAGAACCAAGAAAATTTGGCCCTTGTAGTAGATGATGTCATCTATGACTCTGAAGTTGTCATCTTATATTTTCCCATCCATCAACTAAAAAGCAAACTGGTTCTTGGAGTATTCCATCAAGAGGTGTGCCTTCTAGTCAACTGAGATATCGATCATGGCATAAACTTATGGCCACCTGGATAATGCATCTGCAACTATGTTATTCCTCCCTTTGAAAAATTCAATGTCAAAGTCATAGGCATGTATCTTGTTGACCCACTTCTGTTGTATCTCATTTAAGTCCTTTTGTTCCAAGAAGTACTTAAGGTTGTTGTGATTTTATTTCACCAAAAATCTCACCCCTACCAAGTATTTCCTGAATTTAGCCAAGGCATGCATGATAGCCAGCATTTCTTTATTGTAGATGGTGTAAAGAAGCTCAGGGCCCCTCAATTTTTGGCTCTCATAGACAAGGGGATGCCTATTCAGCATCAGTGTAGCTCCAATGCCCTCTCTAGAGGCATCACACTCCAGTGTGAAGGGTTGGTCGAAATCTGGAAAGGCTAACACTAGGCATGTGCTCATTACCTTTTTCATCTTATCGAATGTAGAATGTGCCTCTTCACTCCACCTAAAAGCTCCTTTCTTAGTCAAATAGGTCAAGGGTGCAAAAAGTTGTGAGAAACCCTTGATGAATCTCCTATACTAGCTGCAAATACCGAGAAATCCCCTCAACTCTGTAAGAGTTTTAAGTGTGGGCCAATCAACTATCGCTTGGACATTTTCTTGATGTACATGCACCCCTTTAACTCCAATGATGTGCCCCAAGTAGAGGACCTCTGTCATCCCAAATTCACATTTGGACTCCTTGGAATACAAGGATTGGTCCTCCATGATAGTTAAAACTTGTTCCAGATGTTGAAGATGTTCCTCCAGAGTCTTGCTATAAATTAGCAAGTCATCAAAAAACACAAGAAGGTGTTTCCTCAACTGCTTGTTGAAGAAGTGATTCATGTGTGACTGAAATGTGGTGGGTGCACTAGTCAATCCAAATGGCATCACTAAGAATTCACAGTGGCCATAGTGACACCTGAAGGCATTTTTGGGGATGTCCTCCTCCCTCATTTTGATATGATGATAACCAGAGCGCAAGTCAATATTTGTAAAGTAAACAGCACCATGGAGCTCGTCCAATAGCTCATCAATCCTCAGAATGGGATACTTGCTCTAATTCTGCTTGTTTTTGTTTGACCTGCAAAGTATCCATTTGTGAGGCAAAAGAGTTAATCATCTCTATTTTGAAATTTTCTAACAGATTACCTATTTCTGCTCTTGTTTCTCCTCCATTGGTTGATTATTGTACCCTTGAAAAATTGGTATCCTTGGTAGTTGACTTATTCCTTGTAGATCCTCGAGAACATCTTTTGCAGAGATCTACAATGTCCTCATAGGATTCCTTAGATATATCTCCCTTGCCAAGCATATTCAGCATATCTAAACAATATTCTCTAACTCCTTTTAGCAAAATGGTTTTCAGAATGTCCTTACTCACATCCAGATGTTTAGACCTTTGTAGATTATATTGGAGTCGCTCCACAAAGTCTTCAAGGGTCTCGTCCTCCTTCTGTGACATCTTGAATAGTTCCTCTTTATGTTCCCTTGTTTGACAGTAATCTTGGTATTTGTTTAGGAAAAGCTGCCTCATTTGTACCCATGTTGAAATGTTTTCTCCTCGAAGGCTCATGAACCATCTTAATGCATTCCCCTTTAGTGTATATGGAAACACTTTAAGATTCTGCGCAGTGATAGTGTAGTCATAGCTTCTACACAAAATGTCAAATTCAAACAGAAACTCATCCGGATCTTCAATAGATAATCCGTGAAAATTTGGGAGAGCTGAGAGAGGTATGTTTTTCATAGGATCCATCCCTCATGTGGGAACATCAGAAATAGGAAAAACCAAGGTAGAGATAGTATTTTCATTGTTTACCTGATCCTCATTGTTCTGTGGGTTCTCTTGGTGGAGCTCTTCTTCATTATCCCCTTGATTCTCCATATGTACTCTTTCTCTCCAAACAGCGTCCCACTCTTCTTTATTGACTATCCGACCGTTGATCTGATAAACAGCTTCTTCTAGGTTTTCCCTGTTCCAGACTATACTTCCTTGATCTTCAATGTTATCCAATGTTGCTTGTTGATTTTTTTGTGACAAATATTCAGCTTCGACTTCAGCTTCAGCCCTTGATGAGAATGATGTTTCGAGAAGGGGTATTTCTGCTGACTATGGATCACCTCTTCTTGGAGGATTTTCAGGGCGAAAAATAGATCCTGAAGAAGAATCTGCTCTGGCTATAATCTCATCAACAATGGTTTGTCTCCCCAGTATGTTAGGATTTCTTCCTCCACGTCCTCTGGTACCTGTAAGGTTAGTATTTCGGGGGATTCATTCTTGTGTTTCACGATTCATGCAGACTATTCATTCCTAAGAAAGAAAACTAATGTGCTTACCAAAATCTATGATTATCTTCCTCGGCAACGGCACCAAAATGTTGGGCACTTTAATTGTCTAATTGAATAGAAAATCAAAGTGTTCAATATAAATTGTCAACCCAGGGAAGTTTGTTATTTCAAGATAACCGTGCACAGTCTATGCTAAATTATGAAAGCATCTCTAATCTAATTGTAGTAGGGGAAAAAAAAAAACATTATCACTAACACAGTTGTGTTGATACAGCTGGAGTTCTACAGATTTGAAATCATAATTGCAATCTAAACTGATGAATGTATAAGAAACCTAGATTGCCTACTCTAATCCAACTTTCTAATTTACTTTTGTAGGAAGAAACTCTATACTATTTGCAAAAAGGAAATCTACTTGTTGCAAAAAGATACTTCACACTTTTATTTCTCAGAAACAAGATTTTAACCTAATGCAGAAAAAGGGAAAGCATTTCTCCAGCGATGTTCAGCAATCGACTTCTAATTCTCATGAGACAAGTTTATGCGCATCTAACAAGAAGGAACTAAACTGTAACAACAGTTGCATTCTAGAAATGTCTAACAATTAAATTATTTGCATTTAAAACAACTAATCTAGAATTCAAAACGGAGGGGAATCAGTGAGGAAGGTGGGCCCTTTCCTTCTCATTGAATCCGCTCAAAGAAATAGGTTATGGTCTGCTAAAGGAATTCAATCCACTCTTTCATTCAATTGCCAAAAATGTTTGTGTACAATCAGGGTTACTTTTCTTTCTCCAGTCAAAAATTAAAAAAAAAAACTCATTTTCATTACAAAAGCTCTGTTATTTAAAGTCAAAGTCATTCAGTAGAACATAAACAAAATAGTCTTGAGAATCCCCGATTCTCAAGCTGTTCGTTTGATATCATTAATACAAAATCTAGAACTCTCCTTGATCAACATTGTGAGCCAGCATATCCAATCAGCAGGTGTTGCAGCAGCCGTATAACAACAGGACTGGTGGTGTCTGTTGTAACAGCTTCCAGGACTGATGAGCGTCTGTTGCAATAGTCGTGTAACAGCTTCCAGGATTGGTGGCATCCATTGCGACAATCATGTAACAGCTTCCAAGATTGTCGCATAGCTGTAACAACAGCAAGTTTCTCGAAGTGGGTTGTTCTAAGCATTTTGATCATTAGTTAAATCATTTCATGGGTAAAATATGTGAACGTTACCAATCAAACATGCTAAGTAAATGAAAATATAAAAGCGAGATGAATAGTTCATAACTTGGGAAAAAGGGTCTTAGTACTCATTATAATAGTCATTTAGCTTAGGAATGAGAAGGTTGAATGGGAAAAACATGTAGTGAAAAAGGGACATTTCTAGGTCCTAACAGTTATGACTGGTTTTTCCCCCTCTTCCAGCTCTATAATATGCTCAAATCCCCTATCTGGTTGCACTCCTAGTGGAATGGGTCCAAACACCTTATTGTGTTTTTCAATGATCCGTTGAATCTCTTGTGCATAGTGAACCTTCTCCTTCTTGTCCACACGTGCCGAAATCTTGCACTCAGCAGCATATACAAGAAGGCCACAATCTGATTATGGCCAAGCATAGTCAACCCATGGTACCACCAGTCATGAGCTTTTCCTTCCAAGTACATGGTGGAAAACTTGATGGCATCCATCTCTCGCATTGGGTTGAGTTGCAGGTAAGTATCAAGTTTTTGCACCCATGTCTGTGCAATCATCTTGGCCGAGCCATCAAAGTATGGGATCTCCATTTTCCCAGCCCTATGCTCTAGCTCATAATTGTTCATGTGGTATGGCTTGGGCTTGCTTATGAATTTCAATCCACAAAATTAATCCAATGTGATTTGTCTTTGAACTGGTGGGCATAGTGAGTTGTACTCCCTGACATATTGATCAAATTGATCCTCAAACTCATCTAGGTGGTTGGGTTGTGACTGTTCATCTACGAATGAAGGAAAATACGGTCTAGGAGTGGTCCTGCTACCTGTTTTTCCATGTGGTGCTCCCCCTCCATGGATTCCCTCTGAATGATGACAAAGAACATGTTATTGTTGGTGTCTGTTCCCACCATGAGAACCATTGGTTTCCCTGTTAGCATAAGATTATGGGCCTTTCCCCTTATGAGTCATCTCCATCAAGAGTTGTGATATAAATTGTTGGCTTTCACTTACTTTCCTCAAGGTCTCTGATATTTCGGCCTATCCCCTACGTGTTGTCTCATGGTTTTCCTACAGGTGATTTACAAGGTCGCTCTTTGATAATTGTATGGAACGTTGCAAGTCCCAAGCAATCCCTGCTAGTATTTGTGGCTCACTGTCCTCGCATGATCCTTCCATTTCGACCTCTGCCTCACCTGTTTGTTTCCTTCTTATTCCCATATAAATGCCACTGAACTTCTGCATGCGCTAATCCTCATAGGATGGGAGGATCAGAGCTCTGATACCACTACAATGTTCCCAAGCAATTTTTTTGCTTGGAACATTAACTGACCACTGATTTTCTCGTTTGTGTATTTTTATTTGCAGGTTGGCCTCTTAATTTTCGGCCTTAGGGTTTATAGTTCAGTTATTTAAGTTTAGATCTGAATACAAGCAATGAAGATACAAGATAACACAAGATATGGAACCAACAACAAGATCTGACCTTTATTGATGTAAATAGAAAGAACATGATACAAGAAGGATGTAGATCTGGAATAATCCTCGGATAGATCCAATAGATAAGATAAGATATGCCACAAAATGCTCTAGAAAGAAGATGCAATCACCCAAGGTTGGATGTACAATAAAGATCAATACAAGATAGATCCAAGGTCAAGTTGAAACCCCCCTGGCTTCATATACACTCCATTGGATGGTTGTGAAGACCTAATATTTCAGGTTAGCTGAAGAAGACCTCCAAATAGCATCAAACTCCACCAAATGATAGATCGGGGCAAGTAAAATCCCTCTCTGAAGTCTCAAACCCTGATGCCAAGATCTTCTCTTCCAAACTGATGAATCCTCAAGCAAGATTGTGCGCTCCTGAAGACTATCAAGCTCAATATTTTGGCCCTGATGAAGGAGGCCTCCAAATACCCTGAAATTCTCCAAAAAGATAGATTGGGCCACCACAAGCTACTAGGATAAGTCTCAGGGTCAGACCTGAGATGTAACCCCTCCAAACTGAAAAGATTTGAATCACAGTTGTTCCCTCCTTCTCTAAAAAACGTGCCAAAGGTCAAGATAATAATATACCAAGATTAACCCTCTCAAAAGACACCATATTTGATGATCAAGGCCCTGCAAGAAATACCCAGGTGTTAGAATGTCAATAAGCCCTGTCAATAACCTGGATTTAACTCCTTTCCAAGGAATAATGTGCCCCCTGCTGGAAAACCCTCAATGGTATGGCTTGTTTCTCTCCTGGATGGATGGTGGTACTTGTGAATACTGTAGAATGGTGTGGGTGGTGTATTTCATCCCTGAGATCAAGCTTGGAACAATATGGGTGGAATATTCACCACCGAGTTGTTCTCTAGGGTTTGTATCCTCAAAACTGTGTGCTCAAGAGCCCAATAGCAAAATGCATAACAATCCAAGATGAGTGAGATTTGTTCCCTAGGCTTCCCTTTATACCTCCTTCTAATCTTATGTTGAGTTAAGTTAACCCTTAGGTTCAGCGCCTAACTCAACCTCAAGCGCTCTAATCTCCCAGTGAGTTACTTTTTACTTTTTTCAAGTCAACTTTAAATTATAACATTAGGTTTAGATGACTTTTCCCCAAACTACATGAGACTATAGTCTAGTGGGGATGAATAGACTACTGAGTCTCTCAAAACCTCTTCATCAAGAGGTGGGGGACATTACAGATCAAGAGGTGCATGGAGGACTACTAGCACTACAGGAAGACATCGGGTTAGAGAACAATCTCATGGAAACACTAGAAAGATGAAAATCTAGATCAGGGTGGCAAGGAAGAAGTTGGATATCATGTTCATGTTCCATTAGGATGGATGGATGGTCGTACTTGGTACTATTTGGCTACATTACTTAGTCAATCATATTGTATGGTTTATTCCCGTGTTTCGAGGATAAAACATATGCAGAGGGATCGAATGTAGTATATATAGGGAGGTAATATGGGGTACCTAGGGAGGTACCCAATGGGAATGTGGTTATGTATTATTAGTGAAAGTCATTCAATGTAAGGTGGACTAGATCCACTATATTATTAAATAAGGTCCATTATGGTAGTTAGATATAATAAATAAGATTTCTAGAATATTCCTTCTCTAGAATGTTCCTAGAAGATACATAATGCTATATAAATAAGTGTAAGCAATGTATTGAAGCATAGTGAAGAATATCATTGTTGTAGCAAGCAAGTATTTCTTGGGAGCGCATTCCTTCCATAAGGAATAATATATGGTGTTACCCTACCTCAAGGGTTTTCTCTACATTCTTGTGTTGAATATTTGGTGAATGGTTTGGTGTATTCTTGTTGATATTAAGGGTTATTTCTGAAGTATATGTGCATGTATATTCAGTTCTATTCAGGTACTTAACAAAAGCACATGAACTGATCAGAATGTCCATCTCTCCTTATTTAAGGTTTCACCTTCAAGGAATTGATGACCCTCATGATGCTTGGGAAAATATTGAAATTGTGTTTGGTAAACACAATATTATTCGATCCCACCAATTGGAGAATTAGTTAATGACATTAATTCCAAATGATTTTCCTTACATCGAAGATTACTTATCTCATTTCAAAACACTTAGACTATTATGTATAGAATGAAAAATAGATCTACTAAAAGATCAATGCATATATGTTATTCTTGCTAAGCTTGGTAGTGAATATTATGTTTTATGTCTACCTTTTATGCCACCATAGAATCTCTAGGGAGTGCTTATAAAAATCCATCTCTTGAGTCCTTTTGTGATGTTCTGATTCGAGAGCAAGATAAACTTCTACAACTTGGATTGATTAGCACTGCATGTACATCTAGCAAATCCTTAGTGGCCTATCATAAAGATAAATCCAAGAATTTCAAGAAGAAACATCCTCTCCACAACAACAATCAAATCAAGGGTCCCAAACCCTCTCGGCCATCTTCCACTCCTAATGGTGACAAAGGAGAAAAATCCAAAAGTAAGAAGACTAACAAACATTGCAACTTTTGTTGGAAAGATGGTCATGACGAGTCCAAATGTTTTAAGATGGCAACTTTAGAAGCAATGATGAAGAAGCACAACATCAATATTGATTCTTCTTCTTCTTCTTCTTCTTCTTCTTCTTCTTATTCTCATGGACGTGCACTTTCTTCTTCGGGTTTCTCCTTCAATGCAAATTCTACTTCTTCTTCTTATGAGCGACTTTTTTTTATTCTGGAGCATCTTATCATATGGATAAGGATACAACCATATTTTTTGCTCTTAATGAATGTAACACCAAGAAAATATTTGTTGGTGATGATAGATCTCTTAGTGTTGTAGGGACTAGAACAGTTTAGGTAGATAATGGTTATTTCAATTATGTATTATGTGTTCCAAGTATTTCCTACAACCTTCTATCAATATATCAAATCACTCATTCATGTGAAGGAAAAATCGTAGAATTTTCACCTCACCGAGTTGTAATCAAGGATCTAAAAGATCTCAAGCATATTCTCGCAACTGGAATTGTTGATGATATTACTAAGTTGTACAATTTTGACATCTTTTCCATCGGTTTTTGCTTCTCATAGCGATGACTTTACCAAACTTTGGCATGAGAGGTTTGGTCATCTAAATTATCGCTCATTGCAACAACTATGTAATCAAAAAATGGTGAATGGTCTTCCTCTTGTTTCTTGCAGAGATGGTGTTTGTGTCGGTCGTGTTCTTGGCAAAGAACATCAAGACATTTTTGACAAATGTGCCTCTTGGCATGCCTCAGCCCCTTTGCAGCTTGTTCACAATGACTTTTGTGGTCCACTTTCTTCTCCTTCTTTTTCTAGGTGCAAGTATTACTTAACTTCCATTGATTATTTTTCCATATGCACTTGGGTTTACTTCTTAAAACTAAAGAGCAAACTGTTTGACAAGATTTTGGCCTACAAGGCCCTTGTATAAAAACAATACGGCCATCAACTTCAAATATTAAGAATAGATAATGGAGACAAATATGTGAACAACATTTTTACAAGTTATTGCACTGCACAAGCCATCCAAATGCAACACACTACTCCATATACACCACAAAAAAATGGTATTGCTAAGAAAAAGAACCGCACATTAAAAGAAATGGCTAATTGTATGTTCCAATCTAAGGGATTAAGTCTAAACTATTGGGTAGAATCCATTAACTGTGAAAATTACATAGTAAATCAAACTCCCACTAAGGCTCTAAAAAATATAACACAGGAAGAATTGTGGATTAAAACTAATCCATATGTAAGTCACTTTTGTGTATTTCGTAGTGTAGCATGGACTCACATTCCTGATGAGAAAAGAAAAGCATTGCAATTTGAGAAGTGTGTAATTGTTGGTTATTTTGAAGATGTCAAAGTTTATAGACTTATTCAACCTCATTGTAAGGAAATTATTAATATAAGATATATTAAATTTGATGAAAATATCTTGTCCTGCAATCCTAATTCGACATTTGTGCCATCTACAGGGTGCGAGCCATCTTCGGCATTTGTGTCATCTTTTTCTCCTACTCTGGTTTTTTATTCTTCATATGATGACAATGAGGATAAAAATACACCTCTTCCTGCTCACCTTCCTCCAGATGAGTCCAATGAACATGAACCTACACCAGCACCATCGCTTCCGAGATGGGTCCATTTAACACAAGAAACAATTGGTGATCTTGTTGGTGATCCTTCATATCAACGTCGAACTCGTTCACAATTCCAGCAAGCCTCTTCTCTTTTGGCTCGAGTTTTAGAGACTCATGATCCAAAGACATTTGCAAAATATTTAGGTCATCCATATTGGGATACAACAATGAATGAAGAGTATCGTTCTTTAATGGAAAACAATACTTGGGATATTCTACCTCTTCCAAAAGGAAAAAAAACTTGTCATATGTAAATAGGTCTACAAAATTAAGTATGCATCAGATGGAAGTGTTGAAAGATACAAGGTTAGATTAGTTGCCAAATGATTTTATTAAGTTGAAGGCATTAACTATAATGAAACCTTTTCCCCTGTAGCCAAAATGAATTCCATCTGTCTTGTTCTAGCCCTTGCAGCATCATATAAATGGGAGGTCCATCATATGGATGTAAAATATGTCTTCTTGCATGAGGATTTGCAAAAAGAAATATATATGGAACAACCTCTTGGCTATATCTAGAATGAATCTAACCTTTTTTTTTCCTTAATAAATCTCTTGATGGTATTAAGCAATCTCCTGGAGCTTGTTATGCCAAAATAGACAATTTACTTCTTGACACTTGTTGTAGTCTCAAGAATTAGGGTAGGCATTTAAGAGAGACACATTAAGACACACACATAATCCCAAGAAAGAAGGAGATAAATATGGGGAAGGATATCCAACCTACTTCATATTTCTTCTTCAAGATTATTTATACATTGTATGGATGGTTGGAGCGGTTGCACCCACTCCAACTAATCATTTGTTAAGTTATCTTATATATGTATCATTTACTACATATATCTTCATATATTTACTTAATATCTAATGTCTAATGTATGATGACTATTAAAAGGGCCTACAAGGCCTCCTCAACATCTCCCCATGCTCAAATCCTTTCTCATCCCGAGAAGGCGTGCAGATAACTAATGACATGTTACTCTTTAGCCTTCGTCCTTAATCTGGTAGATGGTTGTGCAGTCAGTGAGTCTCGCAGCGCTTTGCTCCCACCCAACAATGGTCCTCTTGATCTTATTGTTAAACTTCTTTGTGGTTCCTTCAAAGTGGTGAGTGGGTTGTCCTGGGATCATATTTCCCCTATACACACCCTACAGTGGAACATCAAGCTTCAACCACCCTAACATTTATATTCTTTATGGATTCTGAGGTCACAACTCAAGAACTATTCTGCAAATTGTATACCAGGGGCTCGATCAATTCATTATTTCTTGTAGCATCATATTTTATTTTAAGCTCTCATGTGTGTTTATCTGGAGATGTCTCTTTATTGAACCATTAACCGCTTCCAACACGCTCATCATCAATCCTCAATATTTTACTGTGTTGCTTTGTTGCTCATCAAACTAGTTTCTCTACTACTTTGCACTCATGAATGTGCTTCTTTCTACTTTTCTGATCTATTGGTGAGAAATCACTCTTGTCAACTAAAAATCAACTTACATTACATGAGTGAAGGGGATCTCATTCCTTTAAAACTCACGTTTAACCCCCTCCTTTCCTTTCTTTTTTCAACTGGGATTTTTAATACATCTTGAAAATGATGCAATCCACAACATAATGTCTTTTATTTTCCGACTATACTAAATTATAAGCTCGACTATGAGTCGAATCGACTTGAATCAGACTCGAATCGACACGAATCAGACTCAGGACTAAGAATCAAATAGACTTCATGTAATATTTCATTTATTTGATTCAACACATCTTACATTGATGTACTTTTTCCAACCATCGCCCTTTTTCTTTCATAATTTTCGAACAAAAACTCTGTGACACTTTGGAATGCTATATATGTATTATTTTCCTTCCGATCGCGAGCATTTTCTCGTCGAATTCACCAAGGGACTTCAAGAGGTCGACACCATTTTTCATCGCCTCCACCAGTCGATAGGCATGCTCTCTTAGTTTCCAGTCGATTGTTTTGTGGTTGACTGCTCCAAGTCGACTCTAAATTATCCAATTCATATTTCTGCTTAAAATTTTGATCAGGAGAAAAAAATTGAAGTCGACCAGATCGATATGCCTTGGATCTTCGAGTAGCATTCATGTAAGAACTGGGACAGATCTAACTGCTGCCGAAATAAATCTAAATTATATCCCAGAAACGTTGAAAGAAGGATGAGCACGATGCAATGATGTGGAGGCGAGAAAATAAACAGCAAAACGTTTTCTAGTGGGTGAATGGTTTTGTAGTCGATTTTTTTGCGCATGCAATAACCTCGACTTCGATGAAGACCACGAGTATGGTGTCGACTTCAACTAAAACCGCACCCGCCATTTCTCATTAGCATCTGGAGAAATTCGAAGCATTCGAATCTATATATATCCGACATTAGTATTTCTTATGCATGGAATTCTCATAGCAAATGATTCTTTCATCGGAGATCAGATTTCTTGCAGGCAGCATCACCATGAGCAATCAGCCACGAACCAAAAGGAAAAAAAGGTCGCTCCAAGATTCTCTTCAACGCAAGCTTCTTTGCGTGCATCTTGACCAATATTTCAGTGGGATTGTCTTTTAAAATTATCCTCCTATCCAAGATCAATTTTTTTTAGCTTCTCCAGGTTCAAGTCACACGGCAATGGAACAAGACAAATTTTTTCGATCAGTGATCATCATTACAGGAGCATCTTCTCTATATCAAATTGAAACTTCTTCATTTCTCTTTTCTTCTTTTGCAGACTTCTTTTGGCTCTCACCCACCAGAAAAAGGGTTGCTCCAAGGTAAATCTTCTCTGGATTCAAGTCAAGCAGAAACCGAACCAAAATGTTGTAATCTCAGTAATTAGGGAAGAAATTCAAGAGAGACACTTTAAGCACATCAAGACACACATAATTCCAATTAAGAAGGAAATAAATGTGGGGAACGATATCCAACCGACTTCATATTCCTTCTGCAAGAGTATTTATACATTGTATGGATTGTTGGAGCGCACAGCTCCAACTCATCATTCATTAAGTTCTCTTATATATTTATCATTTACTACATATATCTTCATATATTTAATTAATATCTAATGTCTAATGTATGATGACTATTACAGTGAGCTTAGAAGGCCTCCTCAACAACATTGTATTTTTTAGATGACATTTTAACCTCAATGTCTATACCAAGAAAGTAAGAAGCCATCTTATAATACTTTTTCTTTATGTTGATGATCTTATCCCATAGTTAGTGACCCAAAATTTTTAAACCATTTGAAAAACAACCTTAAGAATAAATTTGAAACGAACAACTTAGGCTATTTGCACTATTTCTTTGGCCTTTAAGTTTTGCAAACCAAAGAAGGAATTTTTCTTTCCTAGTCTAAGTATGCTTGTGACCTTCTTTGTCGCCTTCACATGGAAGACTCTAAACCAACCCCTTTTCCCTTCTAGTCTGGAGTCAAACTTCCTGCCACATGTACTTCTCTCGAAGTTGATGCCACTTTATACCGTCGGTTAGTTGGTATCCTCTTATACTTGACTCATACTTGTCATGATCTTTCCTTTATTGTTGTTCTTGTTACTCAGTATATGCAATCACCTCTTGAAATCCATTGGAAAGAAGTTAAAACGACACTTCGGTATGTCCAAAGTATAGTTCAGTTTGGGATACATTAAAGCTTGGGGGGAACTCTTTTATTGGTTAGTTTCACTGATTCAGATTGGGTCGGCGACCCTAATGATCAAAATTCTACTACATGTTATGTTTTCATCCTTGGTTCATGACCTGTCATTTGGGTCTGTAAGAAACAACAGGCTATTGATTTGTCTTCACCAGAAGTAGAGTACCTAGCAATAGTTAATGCAAGTCAAGAATCCTTGCAGCTTCGACAGATCCTTTCGGAGTTTGGATTCCAGCAGCAACATCCGACCACCCTCTGGTGTGACAATTAGAGTGCCATCAAGCTCGCCAAAGATCCAGTTCAATATTGAGTTATTGAAGTGCTCTTCTACCCTACAAAATATAAAGTTGCAAACATTTTCACAAAGTCTCTTATAGAAGCGAAGTTTTCCAAGCTTCTATCTATGTTAGGAGTTTAGGAAATTGTCATTAAGGGGGGATAGGCTCTAATGCCTCCTTCATTCTCCTATTGTGTCACCTTTGTAAATCTTTCAATCCTATCCCAAGTTGTTCTTAAGGGGGGATGTTAGGATATTTAGGAACTTAGGATTTAGTTAAGATCAACTTGGTCTAATGTGTCATTAGTTAAAAGTCTGTTTTTTTAGTATGCATTTATAGTTAGGTAATATGATGGTCACGATATGTTCCCAACATAGAGTGATCCGACGACTCATATTCTTCTCTATCTTAACAACTACATTGATATGTGGTTTAACACTCGATTGGTCCATGATCTCTATTTAAAGAGCATGGAGGGTCATTTTTCAGTGATTGATTGTGAGAAACTCTCTTGTAAATCTCTTTGTTATATTTTATTTTGCATTAATAAATTGCTCCAAGTGGCCACGTTGGTTGGCGTTGTGGATGTTTCCCCATAGGTTTTTAGCACGTCAAAACATTGGTGTATTGATCTTTGATCTGGTTGTGATAGTCGTTATTGAAGGTGTTCGTTCTCTGTTGGAATACCTATGTTGTCAAACATTGACCACCACATTATTGGAGTTTCCACTGCGGGCAGCGGTGATGGCTAGGGTTTAGCCATCGCCACACGTGGAGGCCTGATCAAAGTCAATGCATGTGGTTTCCTTCAGTTTTCAGGTCTTTCTTCGATGATGGTGGGTCCTTTTCCTAGTGTGGTAGATTTTCCAAGTCACGGGTCTACCCGTTTCAGGTCTTTTGGTGGGTCGTTGGTGTCCCCTCTCAAGGGTTCTCCCTCTGGTTCGGATATCATTCAGGGTAGCTCCTTCTGAGATATCATTCAAAAAAATGCAGCTTCTAGATTTTTTTGGTGCAAGAGGCTCTGAATCCTTCCATTCCTATGGTGAAAGATGTTATTTCTAAGAAAGCTCGTTTCAACTATGGCGCTCTTATTTTTCATTTTAATGGTCTCTGGCCTCATCTTGTTAACCTTCATGATTGGATGTTGAGATCTAGAGAGCCAGTTTTAAAAGTTGGTGTATTCATTTACCCCTATGCACAAGGGTTTTTCATTATTTAGTTCAATCTTCAAGAAGATAAGGATTTGATCTTCAGTTTCATCCCCTAGTTCTGGGGCAGTTCTCGTGTATGTATGAATCCTTGGTCTCCCTCCTTCGTTCCTTCAAATGATTCTTTATCCTCATCACCTGTCTGGGTTAAGATCCCAAATATGCCCCTACATTTGTTTGGTTTACACTCTCTCCATGTCATCGATAAATCTCTAGAAAGGTTTCATTTTAGAAGCCATGAAACAGAAAACTACAACATTTTCACTTATGCTCGAATTTGTGTAGAAATGGATCTTAGTAAAAGGTTTTCGACCGAAATAATTTAGATGGGGGATAACTATTCATCGACATAAAATATGGATTATGAAAAAATCTCTTTACAATGCAGATCATGTTTTGACACATGAAATTTTGCATCCCAGTGCCTTAGGGGTCCTAAGAAATTTCGAAAACATCAACACAAATCAACCGGGTGGGTTGGCTCCCATATAGATCATCAATTTATTTCCAAGTAATATTCTACTGATGTGGACTCTCCCAAGGAAGGGTCCAAAGAGACTTCATTGAAAGCCAATGACACTCCATCCAAAGAGGATTTTCCCACTCTAGATCCTCCATTGGATGATACAAAATCTGAAATATAGGACACCAATGACACGACAGTGACTATAGGGAAATCCAAAGATATTCCCACACAATAAACCTCCAGCATCTTCGACACCAAAAAATGCAGATTCAACATCCCAAGGAGTCGTGTTCCAGAAATCCCTGAGTTTCGAAAAGGAGAAATTTTCTTCCCTGAATCCAAGTCTGAGAGCAAAGACTCATTTAAGTTCTCAATCTGCAGCAATCCCCAGCTCCAAACCTTTAGCAAGTTGGGCAGATGAGGTTGAAGAAGTTGAGGTTTTAAAGAAAACAAACCTCCAACAAGAAAATGTGGGGATGGAAGGATTTGCAATGACCCCACCAACTCTTAGTGAAGGTTGCATGGCAGCAAAGACGAAGAAAAAGACACCTTCATCATCTCAGCCAATGGTGATAAGAAGTAGGGCTCAAAATCCAACATAATAATGTATTTTTTGTCGATTATTATGCCAACAATTTTTAAGAATATATTCATATAAGGGTTATGGAATGTAGTTTTCTTGTACAACTAAAAAATTAGGCTAGTGAATTTTGAATCTGGGTTGCTAAGCCTTGGAAATAGGCTTTGGAAATTTATACTATGTAATACATGTCGATGAGGTAGAAGCATGTTGTACCTCCACTACGTGCTCTTGCCACATATTTTGCTAATATAAAATTTTCCAGTTCTAGTTAAAAAAAAAAAAAGGAAATGTAATTTGTCCATCTCTATCTTGAAAGTGACAATGAGAGTGTTGGTGCATTCCTATCACCACACTAATATCCTCAAACAAAATCTTATTCACATATACATAACCTACCCCCTCCAGAATTGAACATATGACCTTCAAGAAGAAAGCACATGTTCTTAACCATTAGGTTCACTCGGGTTGTACAAAATATCTAATAATAATCAGTATTGTTTCAAACAAGAACCTTTAAATCAATTCTCAAATAAAAATAGTGGTGTTAATAATAGCACCCCCCACTTTTTTGAACTTAAAATTACAACTGTTTTGAAATTGTGACCTTAACAATTGATATCGTTGTGAACCAAAACCTTAAAATTAACCCCTAAATAAAAAAATCGATGCTACTAAAAACACCATTCTTTTGTTATAGGCTTAAAATTATAACGATTTTAAAACCAGAATGTAAAAAATTGACATGATTGTAAACAAAATTATAAAAAATGAAAAGTTAAATAGATAAAATAAAAACAAAAAATACTAAGAAAAAATATATAATATATATATAAAACAAAAGAAAATCCAAATTTAAAAAAAATAATGGCAAGTTTAAAAATAAATAAATAAAATAAAAAATAATAAGAAGTTTAAAAAAATAGAAGATAATCAATACAAAACATTTAAAAAATACAAAACCTTAAAAAATTATATTAAAAAACATGATTTTCAAAAACATATATATAAACAAATTAAAAAATTAAAAACAAAACCGATTTTAAAAAGGTAAAAACAAAAAACCACCGTCTTCTTTTTAAATTTTTAAAAGAGTTGTTTTATTTTTATTTTTATTTTTTTCATTTTATTTTGTTTTATTTAATAAACTTTGGTTTTTAAATTTTGTTTTTAAGTAGAATTTTTTAACTTTGGCTTTTATTTAAATTGTTTTACAATAGTTTTTTTTTAATTGTTTTCTTAAAAAAATAAAAGCTTTCTTTAATTTTATTTTTTAATTTGAATTTTTTTGTTTTTTATTTGAATTTGAATTTTTCCCAAAAAAAACATGTTTTTTTGGGTTCTCTTTTATTTATTTATTATTTTTTATTGTGATTTTGTTTGTAATAATGCTAGTTTTTTAAGTTATGGTTGAAAAACATTGTAATTTTAAGTTGGAAACAAAAAAAAGTGCTACTTTTATTTAAATCAATGGTCAAGTCATGGTTTCAAACAAGTTGTAATTTGAACACTGAATAAAAAGGGGTGCTACTAGTAGCACCATTTTTCGATTTCAAGATTGATTTTAAAGTTTGGGTTTGCAATGATACCAATTGTCAAGACCACGGTTTCAAACAAGTTGTGATTTTAACGATAAAAATGGGGGGTGTTACTAATAGCACCACTTTTCAATTCAGGGGATGTTATTAGTAGTATCACTTTTCAATTCAAGGGTCAATCTTAAAGTTTTTGTCATGGTTTCAAACAAGTCATAATTTTAACCTCGAAAAAAAGAGTGATTATAGGAGTACCACTTTTTCTATTCAAAAATCAATTTTAAAGTTTTTGTTTACAACTTTATGGGAATTTAAAGTCATGGTTACAAAAAATTGTAATTTTAACCTAAAAGAAAAATGATTCTAGGAAAACCACTTTCTATTTGGTGGTTGATTTTGATGCTTTGACCTAGAAATATTAATTTTTAAAACTAGAATTCTTTTTTATTGAGATCATAAAGTTCTTTGTGTTTCCATAAAAACTCTGATGATAAGAAAACTCTCTAATTCTCTAAACATAACTATTATATAAATCTGGTAGATATTAGTTTTGAGGTCGATATGTTGTAGATCTGCTAGATCTAATTACATCCGAGAATCCATTGAAGAACCAACGCAATCCATGAGCTAGTGAGAACGTGTGGCATCATACATTGTGGCTACTAGTCATTTGTCAAAAAACAAAATCATTCCTTTGTCCCTGCAAAAATCATTGTGGCAATCTATAGTCCATGAAAGTCTCTACCACATGTGGCCACAAAAATCTGCAACACCATTGCCTACAGCAACTACCATCGCTAAAGTGGCATCTACACTCTGAATCTAATGATGAAGACTCTGACTGCTGAGAAAGGAGGTGCCAAGGAGGTTTTGCAACAAGTACCTTGAGTCCTGCGCCATTTCCACTGCCTCATTTCCAAGACCCAAACTTTGACTTTACAAACTTGGCATTAGCGTTGTTGAATCAGTAAATATATTGCTTGTGATCATGTGTTTGAGCGAAAAATAAGAAGGGAAGTAAAAAAAAATTGGTAAGCTAGCACTTGTATTACCTTTCATAAACTAAAATTACATAATCCAAACCCTCGTTTGAGGTTTTTCAACCCAAATCATCAAATAATAAATCCATTGATCCATCATCCATCTTGTTTTGGATCTGGCTTCGATTCCCATTTGCACACGTTCCCTACCCAACCATTCATTCTCATTTTCATCCATTTCTACGCACTAGCCTGGTTGCCTTTAAATTCACCCTGCTTTACCCTAATTGCCCTACTCTAAGCTCTAATCTGGCTGTTGAAGGTTGAAAATTCCAAAGATAGATATTGGACTATATCTCTAAAGAATGCCTCAAGAGAACTGGAAAAACGACAACAAGGAGACAGGCTAGAGAACTGGAAAAAGGACAAGAAGGAGACAGGCTAGCAGCCCAAATTCATGTATCAATTGCAATGGGAAATGATGGCACACGTTGATCACACATCAGTTGGATAAGAGAAGCACATCAAACATTGGTTTGAAGGAAGTGGCCCAATATCACACGCATCAATGAGCAACGCACATGCCCTGTCAAATAAAAATTGGGGTAACTTTTTGTTATTTAACACAATCATATATCCAACATGGTAAAAGCACTAAAAGAATCATGTGTTGAGGTAAGGAGACACTTAATGGTGTATTGATTGATTTGTTATAAACAAGCTGGGAAAAGTATGTGGTGATGTAAGGCATTGCAATCCCACCTTAGCATGAAGGTGATATGCCTTAAAAGGGAAAACAACATTGAGTATAGGTGTTTGCCACAAGATCATAGATCATTAGAGAGCTTGAAATGGTGAAAAATGTTTTTTTCTTTTCTATGTAAAAGAAACATTTGTAACTCATTGAGAAGGAAAACATCAAATTCTTTGTACAAGAGTAAAATAATAGGGTTTTTCAAAGTGATTATTTCTTTTCTTAAAGGAAAATAACATTGTAATCATGCAAAATTAATGACAAGATTCTTTCTTTGTGGGGTTGTGTTCTTGATCCGGCCCGAAATTTGAATAGGGGGATCAACAAAATTTTGTGCATTTGAGTGTCATCAAACTCGTGGTGTTTTTCTTACCTAGCCATTGCTTCATATTACAAGCACAAACATCTAAGGATCAGTAAACCCCTGCAATTGAAGGCAACTTAATGAAATTCAAATTCACACACTTAATGTCAATCAAGCACAAGTAATCAAGCAACTGCAAATCATATTCAAAACATATTCAAGCAATTAGGTCATATCAACATTGGACAAATCAAGTTAATAATCAAAGAAGAATCTTATGAACTCAAAGTATTGAAAAGCATTTAAATTTGAAGATCAATTGTAACTTGCAAATAGACTTTTTTGTAAGTTTACTTGTATTTTTGAAATCAATTTGGAGTTGTAATTGTTGGGTGAAATCTCGGTTGAACCCAACACCCATTTCTGAGTCTACATTGAAATGATTTAGTGGCGAATTGTATACATGATGGAGTTGCAAGAAGTCATTTCTATTGTCGAGTCAATTGTAATCTAGACCTATCTACACAAGGAGGTCTCATTCAATCTTTAAAAATGGCTCAAGAATTATTAGAGTTTCTAAACAGTCTAATAATCATTGTTGAAGACACCACAATCTCCATCAGCAAAGAAAAATTTAAAATAGTTCTAACTTGTTTACAAGTGTCGCAAGCTAAATTTAAATTGCTTCAAACTCAAACTCAGCTTCTTCATGATGAACTCTAGCGAAAAAAATCTTCATCATTCTAAATTAGTCCTTGTTCAGAACAACCCACTTTTTGAATTTGATAATGATTCTAATCAACACTCCACACAGGATCAACTCAGTGAACCAACTTCATATGCAAGTTCAAATAAGGATGAATTTATTCATGAACAGGTTCATCATACTCTTTCAAAGCCCATTCATTTGGAATAAGTCAAAAACAATGAACATAGAATAGGACTTGGATATGATAAGTAAGTAACTTTTCATATTCTTGATCATTCCAAACCAATCCACTTCAACGGTGCAGGATTGCTTCAAGAAGTTTCAACTTCACATGTTCTAGTTTAGCCTCAAAATTTTATCGCAATTGAGTTGATCATATGGATTATCAATGTTTTGATCTCCATCCTTGTTAGCATTGTGGAAATCATAATCATTCATAAAAAAAAATGCTATAGACTAAAGAAACTTGCAAGACTAAAGATTCACTATGGGTGGATCAATCCTTGGCAATGGTCATCAATATCCAAACAATTAAATCAGTCTTAATGTAGAATTCAGTCTTGAGTAAAGACACATCTTGCAGTAGATAGTCATTCAATCTCCTTACACCTTAAAAGGGGAAGGGGGGGGGATGTAAACAAATGAAAATTGATTCAATGACTCTCAAATAGTACTCTCTTATAGCTTAAGGTGGAGGTACACTAATGACTAAAAATAGTTTGTCGTAAACTAAAACCACCAGTGAAGTGAAAATGATTAGTGGTCAATCAAAACCACAAGATATGATGATGAATTGGTTTAAGGTAACCCACATGAAAACCCATGACTTCTCACCTTTCAACTGACAAAGGGGGGAATGTATATGATGATTTTCAGACTTCAAGATTCAACAACAACAAACAAATTCCCAAATGGGAAACACTAGTCTGTAGATGGTAGACTTATACAAACAAAACACCAAATGGAAAACAACAAGACCGTTGCAAATATTTTATCACTTGTGAAAATTTTCCAATTGGGCATTTTTTATGTTTATGTCAATTATCGTATTTTGCTCAACATCCATTGATTGTTTGAATTTTATCTTAGCATAATGATCAATTCGGGATTTGAGCAGCTCCACTGGGACACTTGGTCTACTCAATCATTATCTAGAAGAATTATGGTTTTGTTGAATCGCACAAATTTATGATTGGGATGTTGATTGACACTATTTTGTGTCATTTTTAGATAAATATTATGGACATTTTGTTCACTTGGATGGTCATTCGACCTAGCAAAGGACTACTAAATCCATCTACATTGTTTCTTGTCATTTTATTGAGTTGTCGAGCATTTTCAAGGATGTTTCAAACTTGCAGTTGATTCACTTCTCTTAATTCACTATTTGGTGGTTTTTCAAGCAGTTATTCATTAAGGCTCAGCTCAAGAGTTTCAAAATGGAGACTTGGAGATGTACTAATTTATGAAATTTCCTTGCTAGTATAATTATTCAAATTTATGATTGAGGGGGGGGGGGGGGTTGTTAACCCATNGGGGGGGGGGGGGGGTTGTTAACCCATGACTCCTATAAAATCATGAAGTCCTATACCACCTTTGTATATTTCACATTATGGGATATAGTTTTTTAACCTAAGTATGTATTAGATCATATTTTTCCTCCTCCTAGCCTATCTCTTTATGAGGAGTTGTTATGAAATAAAATATAGTTTGTGAGGTGCTTTCATTCATGTATTATATATTTGTATTGTTGGAATGAATACAGTGTGTTGAATATGGCTTAAGGTCTTTTCTACCAATTTGTTGTGTCTCTTATCCTTCTTGTGTCGTATTTGTTAACAGGTGTGCCAACAAGTTGATACATCATGGTATCATAGTGCACCAATGTTTTGTGCAATCACATAGTTTATTCTGCATAATTTTATTCAAGCATGACACACAACATATTAGGAGTCCAAAAATATCATGTCGAGTTTAAAAATTGTCATTGAAGTTGGAAAACATGACATAGTTAGTCAAAATAGATAAGTCATACATTGCAAGGATAATTTGGGAAATGGTGTCATATTCCACTTTCATTTTATATTGCTTGTTTATGTACCATATCTTTATTAAATGAATTATTTCCTACCAAATATATCACTTGAAAAGCTTCACCTTAAATACATATCTTTAGCAACTTCTAACATATCTTACATCTCAAGTTTCAAACAGTGAAGTGTTCGTCAAAATCGTTGAACTCCACCTTATGAACAACTTAATTTCTATCAAGCATGAAATTAGTAGAAAATATAACGTCTACCTTTAGTTTTTACCAAATGTCAAGCTCACTCAATAGAAGAAATTGCTAGTATTTAGAGTAGAATAGCTTAGTCATAGAGAAACAATGCCTACAAACCCCATTGATCCCATAGTGCATCAAAGAGGAGAATTTATGGGGAAGGTAAAATTCATAACATTCATCAAGAATGACTTCATAGATAGGGAGCTCTTCTCTAAAATCCAAGAAGACTTCTACATGTGTCCATTTCAATTGAGCATTAGAGAAGTATGAATGGAAATCACATATGAATTCTAGCCACTCTAGGTCTCATCACAACTCAACTTACTCCAAGTCCCAACCTTTGGAAACACACCACCAATACAAATATGTATCAAATTCCTTATTAATGAAGCAAACCAAGGTCAATTATGGCTAGGGAATCCATACCCAATTGTGTTGGAGCACATCTATGATGTCACAGGCCTCTCTACGGATCTACCATGAAGTCCAAATTTCCTTTCAATAAAATAAGAAATCAAAGAAAACTATGGAATACGACTTCTACATAAAATATGGAATGCACGGAGGAAGCAAGGGCACCATTATCCAAGTAATTGCCACAAAACTATCTAGACATTTACTCAAATCTTGGTATGTAGGGTCTTGAGGAAACACAAAAATGGAGATTGAATATTCTCTTAGCCATAATGCAAATGCATAAATAAAACTCCTTAATTGGTTTCCATTCTTTATGAGCGATTTTGTTGAAGGGATTGGCAAGGCACACTCTAAAGGTAATCCCTTCAACCATGGGTACATTTCCATGGCATTTTTTATGTTCAATTAGAAATATCACAAGGTTGTGACCCACTTCAACCATAATGAGCATTAGTATCCATGGCCTTAAATCCAAGGAGGTATAGAAAATACTTTGATCATATCGAGGTGAACAACATTGCATTCATTGCCTC
>ML802685.1:153936-164586 GCA_009831015.1 Picea engelmannii | reverse complement strand
AAGGAAACAACTTGAAAATTTTGGTAATGTGTGTAGATGGTTTTCTCATAACAAGTAATAACAATGATCATATTTCTCAGGTAAAGAAAGAACTTCTAACAAGTTTTGAAATGACAGATTTGTGATTACTTTACTACTATCTTGGAGTTAAAGTAATGCAAAGAGAAAGAAGCATATTTGTTTCTCAAACTAAGTATGTTTCTGAATTATTGAAGAAGTTTGGAATGGAAGATTGCAAACCAGTCATCACCCTGATGAAGAAAAACTTAAAACTTTCTAAGTTTGAAGGGGGGGGACTTGTCAGCAGTACCAGGTATCGACAGTTAATCGGAAGTTTAAATATATGACAAATACTTGTCCAAACTTATCTTTTGCAGTCAGTTTCATTTCCAGGTATATGTGAGAACCGAGAGAGAGTCATTGGAATGTAGCATTAAGGGTACTTTGATATCTTCAAAGAACAAAATATTTTGGACTTGATTATAAAAGGAATAAAAAATTTAGACTTGTTGGCTACTCATATGCAAATTTTGCTAGAGATGTTGATGACAGGGAATGGAATCTACTTCGGGATATTTAATGAGCATGGGATTATTTTTCGTGTCATGGAGTTGTAAGAAGCAAGCCATAGTTGAAAAATCCACTGCCTAAGAAAAATATATCTCAGCTTGGGAAGCAACATTCGAAATATTATGGTTGTGAATAATTTTGCAGGATCTTAAATTTGTTCACAATGAAGCTACTTTATTATTCACCGAAAGTCAATCAACGATCAAGCTAGCCAAAAATCCAGTATTTCACTCGAAGGCAAAACATGTTGATACAAAGTACCATTACCTTCGAACTCTCGTCATCAAGGAAATCAACAAGCCAACTTATTGTCCAATAGAGGATCAAACGGATGATATCTTCAATAAATCTCTTGGAAGGATTAAATTCACTGAGTTCATAATTGAGCCCGGTATCCTCTCCAAAGAAATTTTGGATCAAAGGGGGGGATTGTTAAAAATTATGATCCAAAATAGTTAACGTAGGACTTTAGTGAATAAATATTTTAGTGAATAAAATATTTATATAATAGGACACCTGCACACTCACGTGATTATGTGAGGTGTCCACGATAGTTTTAGATAAGGGTATTTTTAGTTATTGATTTTGGGATATTTAAACCCATTTTCTATTCTACGTGAGGTGGATTTTTAGCCCTTAGCCCTCACGTCTTACTGTTGTAATATTTTTCCTTCATTAATAAAATTTATGTGTTTGAGGACACTTTGTTAGGAGATAGGTTCAAAACCTATTATGGAATTAGTGATTGATTCTAAATTAGAAATGCCTAATGGGAGTCTTGAAGAGTACCAAGATAGGGTTGTTGGACTCTCTTGGAAAGATGGAGTTGACCTTAATGAGACTCTTTCTCTAGCTACCAAAGGATTTTCTCAAAAAGAGGGAGTTGACCTTGCTGAAGGTTTTTCTTTAGTTTTCAAAGGTTTTGAGGTGCATGGTTGAGATACCCATATTTACAATTTGTTGTAGGCCTTGAGTGAGTTTTTGCAAGCACTACAAGCTTGGCATTTCAAGATCAATGAATTAACCTCTAAAAAAACTTATATTTGGATATTTAATAGATCTAATCCATTTTTATTATCCGTGTATCAAGAGATGATCATCTTTGCATGAAGTCTTGAACAATTCATGTGGTTTCTGAAGATTTTTTCCTATGAAATTTATGTCAAGAATGTTGGAGTTTGGTAAGTTGCTAATGATCAATTATGTTATGTTAGAGTCATTGATGGTCAAGCCCCTAGCAAAGGAGAGGTTTAAGATGTTGTGATGGTATATTTCTTTGTTGGATGCAATAAGACTTCTAAATATTTTAGGATCTACATTCCATCATGACAGAACATTGTGGTGAGTTGGGATGTGAAGTTTGGCGAGGATGTATGGTCCTCTAGATCATAGGTCTCTTTTAGTGATTAAAGGGAGTGAAGGTTGTTGTTCCATACTCTGATTCAAACATAAGAGAAGACTCAAATCCAAGTGTGGGCAAAGAGAGCCTAATGAAGTATACATCCCCACCCTCTACTCTAGCCTACAGGAAGCCAAGGTGGCTTACTCAGACATTCAAAGATGCATAAGAGCATGTAGGAGCACCAAGATATTTGATGAAGGTAAGAATACCTCCTCAAAGATATGCTAACCATATTGAATTAGGTTCTTACATTTGTGCGCCTTCCATTTTTTTAGGAGGTGAGGTGTGATAGCTTGATGGGAGAGAATGATGTTTAGGGAATGGTTCCTTTCCAAGGGCTAGTGGTTGATTATGAACCTATAGTTGATTCAAATTTGCAGATGGCAGGTTTGGTTGATATGTAGAGGGAGAAGACTGGTATTTGTGAAAACACTTCCATTGTAAAGAGGTAGTGTTAGATTTGGGGGTTACTATAGAAATATTTACACTATGCTTGGGGGTGCTTCATGTGATGTGGAGTGCAGGGTGTGTTGCTACCCTTGGTTGTACCATGGAAAACATAGCCATCGAAGATAGCTTACTCATGGATTCTTAGAACTGACTTGATGATTATGTGGAACACTTTACGAGGTTGGAAACCTATGTAGCATGGTGACATTCTTCATGAGCCACACATGGAGGGCTTGGTTGCTTTATTGGGAGGACAACCCATCTAGAGTGTTGGGAATTTAGGAGGGTGTTGAGTCCTAATAGCATGGAGATACTTGGTTGCTTACATGGAGGCTAGTGCTCTACTTGAGAACACTTGAGTTGAGGAGTGTTCATGGAGGATCCCAAGCTAAGAGGAATTGGTAGCTATGGTTTGTTATATATGGTGGATGTCAAAGATAGGGTTTGGAGAGAATGACTTGTGCTGGCTTGTATTGCATTGTTGGTGTGCACTCGTGACTTCATCTTGAATATATATGAAGAGTTCTTCATATCCTAACTATTTACTTGCACATCTAATTTTTAACTTGCATTCTTGTGATAATTGAGTAGTTTCTAGTGCTAGGTATTCATGTTGATTTGACATACCATTGAGCATATTTTGTTAAGTGATTTGACAAACACATAGAATCCAAGTGGACAAATTTATGGCTGTAATAAATCCACTTTAATAACTTAATTTTCAGCTCTATTTTATGTTGGGAAGTGTGCCCCAAGGGACAAAAACAATGTTCCTTTGAAGTCTAATTCTTTGGTATCTATTTTCTTGCGCCACCTAGTGTGTTTGGTTGGACAAAACTTAAATCTATACCACTATAATTTATATTCCATTTGCATCCCTAAGACTGGAAGTTGATAGGAAATAGATCCAAGGAACCTCAAGGTTGGGGTAAAATCACTAAATTTGCATTGAGCGACAATTCTCAAAATTTTAACATGATTGGCCAATAATCAACAAACAAATGGAAGCACAAGTGGATGCACCGCAAAAGAGAATTTTGAATTTATAGGTAAATTTGAGTCAACAAGAGACCTTGTTGTCCACCAACAAAAGAAAAAAGAAATTGATCAGTGAGATGAAGAAATGGACCACATTTTTCATGCTATGAGCAAGGCGCAATAAGAGTCGTGCTCTTTATGCCTAGATGCAATAAATAAGTGAAAATAGTTTCAATGACTTACCAATTTTGTAGATGAGACGTGGAACATGGTGCAAAGCTTCAAACCAACAATGTCAAATAAGAAGGCCATTAATTTCATTGCATGAGCCACGTTGTGTCTATCTAAATGGTTGTAAGGGAGTCTGTAGACATGGTTGAGGCTTGTTGCCCCTTCATTTTTTATGAGAGTGTGGTGGCGTTGACTCTACAACTAGCAAGATATGCACCATGTTGCCTAGACTTAGAAGTGATTGGCAATTGTAAAAGAAGATAGAGGTCAGGAGAAGCAGAATCCAAAAAATCGGGATGAGATCCTGACTTTGAGGAGTCAACTAATAGAATACTACTAAGCAATGAAGAATAAAGGAACAGTGGACTAATAGATAGTATTCACTGCACTAGTAGTTGGCCAATGAAATATAGGAACCCTAGTGTCTAATATATATATATGTATAGTTGCACGGGAACCGCTTCCGGCATCTCCAACATCTCTGAAACTCGTTCTCGACATTTCAGAAGCTTGGGAACGGGTACGAAACATCCCCAATTGCTCGGGAACAATTTTGGGAACTTGAGAGCTTTTTGGGAGCTTCAACATGATGGAAATGGGAGCTTGGGAACACGTTTCCAAAATAGAGAGCTTTAAATTAAAATTACATTTATAATTTTGTGTATTAATAAGTACCAATTTTCAATATTATTAAATTAAAATGTAAATATTTTTATTCCATTATTACAAACACATAATTTGTTAAAATATTTTTATTATATTTATTCAAAATATCACTATAAAACAAAGACTAAACTACATGTAAATATTATTTCAAAAACTGTATAAATAACACAAATAAATTAATAATACTCAATTTATAATTGTGGATATGAAAATATTTTAATGCATGTATCTTTGCCTTCAAGCTCATACTAAACATGAAGTCAAATAAATCAATACTCCCTCCATGGAAAGCATTTGCTCTTGTTGCTATCAACCAACCATATCATTGACCTCAACCATATCATTCACTTTTATTGTATTTTCATATTACAAAAGTATGCTTCAAATTTGCAAAGATGTTTAAAGTTTTTTATATGTAAAGTTTAATTTTAAAAAGATGTTAAAATGTATATATGTATTTTGTTTCTCATTTTCTAATTGAATCTTTATGGATATTAAAGTTTCAGTATTGTGTTAAATATATTCATATAATTATCAGCCGGAATTAAATTAGTAATTTTGATATTGTAGCACGTTGTTGGATTGAAATAAAATTTAGAATGTATCATTACCTCCATACATTATAATCTAAAATATTTTTTATCTTTTTTTTAATTTATAATATTGATGTTCCCAACTTATTTAGAATGTATCCATACATTGTAATCTAAAATATTTTTATATTTTTTTAATATATAATATTGATGTGGGGGAAACTTCTACTCGTTCTAGATATTGGTTTCTATGTTCCCAACTTTCTGAAAACTTGTGCAACATATAATATAGAATCATGAAGTTGGGAGGGTCTCTCTCTCTCTCTCTCTCTCTCTCTCTCTCTCTCTCTCTATACATATATATATATATATATATATATATATATAAAGGATTTGGCATGTAAAGGGTTAGCGAATTAGACAAATATTAACTCCAATCTTGTTGTCGAGTTGCAACTTTTATGGAATGTTAAATTGTGCAAAGATGATTTCCCTTATGTTGAATTTGAATGGAATCCCTTGTTGATGATTACAACTGTGTGAGACATCCTCCAGGACACAGACTCGGTGAGTCAACTTGAGAGAGATCCCATGAGTTGGGTGATCCCACGAGATGGGTGTGTTGTTCCTCTTTGAGACGGAGAAGGAACGTTGTGTACCCCTGTGTGGGGTGAGGAAGCCCATGAGTTGGGTGTGCCCATGAGATGGATGTGTGGTTCCTCTTTGAGACAGAGATGGAATGTTGTACCCATGTGTGAGGTGGTGAAGCCCATGAGTTGGGTGTGTGGTTCCTCTCTCATATGGAGATGGAATGTTGTGTGCCCCTATGTAGGGAAGCCCATGAGTTGGGTGTGTGGTTCCTCTCTGAGGCGAAGATGGAATGTTGTGTGCCCCTATGTGGGGAAGCCCATGAGTTGGGTGTATCGTTCTGAGACAGAGATGAAACGATGTATTGGCCTCCTCTATGCAAAGAGTTGAGATGATGTGATACTCCAGATCATTCTACTGTGTAACGCAATGAGAAAGAGATCTGTTGAGTCAGACGTGCCTATGGTTGAGCACAGGTGAATGTGATCCTAGTGGTTGAGCACTAGTGAGTGTGGTTCTCCTGTGAGACGCAGTGAGATAGAGATGTGGACATCCCTATGGTTGAGCATAGATGGATGTGCCCCTAGTGGTTGAGCACTATTGTGTGTATGAGATCCCTTGTTATATTGTACAAGAGTCAGACTTACATGTAACCCTATTTCTGATGTAAAGGGTACAGGTCGGCCCCACCACAAAGTAAAAGATAATTAATATGGTAATTATTAATTATATTATGAGCTATTGAGGTTGGCCCTGTTGTGCCAATAGACACTACTATTGACATGTTCAGTCTAATATAAATAAAGGTAAATTCCCCATTGAGGAATCATATCACAAGTGTGAGTTTGGAAATTTCAGCAAACACTTGTTCTTGGGAAAAGTGCGCACCTCTCTTGGGCACTAGTCTTCTAGGGTTTATAATCACACTTTTGTCTGTTAGGTCTTTATGGTGATGGATCTCTTTCTCTTGACGAATATAGCAAAGGATTGGTTGAGTTTTCTTCCCTTGTTGAGAAGGGTTTCCCAGGATACTTCTTGTGTACTTGTGCATGGTGTTTCTTCTTGTGATCTTGGTTGTTGTAACAAATTGTTTATGGTTTAAGTAAAATGCTAAGAATGAAATGAACTTCGTGCTTAAGATTATATTATTGAAAAATCAACATGGTATCATAGCATAGGTCTTGAAGAACCCATTTCACAAGCAATTACCAGTGATCCTCTCACTTCTACAAAACCGTACAACCCTCCTAAGGTTTCCAGAAATTCTGTACGGCCTTCCTTTCAGAGGATTTTCAGCACTTGATACTTGGACGTTGGGGATAAAAAGTGCATAGGAGTGTACGGCCTCCTTCATCACACCTCCAGTAGGCTTCAAATTGCATTTTTGAGCATTTTGGTTTTTTTGACCCTAGGGTTTCGCAATTTTCTGCAAAAATTTCAGAATTAGGGTTTCTGCAACTCATTGAAGGAGCTCTTAAGCTCACCAGTGTTCTCCTATCCTTCAAGGATTATTGTTGGCATTCATAAGCCCAACAAAACCTAAAAGTGCTAATCTAGCCTAGCCGTTAGGTTTTCTAGCCCAGTTGACAAGGGTTTGTGAAGAATCTAAAAATATAATGAACAAAATCATGATGGAAGACAAGCTTGGTGGATCAAGCAAACTCAATTTCTGGAAGCCAAGACTTCAAGGAGATGAAGACATGAACATATCAGCACCCTCAGGTATGAACTTGTATATATTATTGGTATCATTTTCATGAGGGTACTTGCAGGAGGAAGGAACCTTTGTTGAAGTCATGAATCCAGAGAGATCTCAGTGCATTCAGAGGAACAACACACTGAAAGTAAAGACTCAAGGTTTGATTGTTTTAATTATCATTCCTCTAACCTACATTTATAAAGGTTGCTACATTACAAGTAGGTGTTGTAGTTGTGACAACAACCCTTAAATTGTTTTGATTCTAGAGATGTACTCATTATTCTCCTTTAGGAGATTTTTTTTTGTTGTTTTCTTGTTCCAGGCAGATTAACAACAAAGGAAGATGGTTATACTTCAGACTTCTGAAGGAGTCAAAACTATTTGAGAAGGAGGAAGAACAGAATCATCATTGAGGCAACCAATGCAATAATGCATGATCAGAACCTTTCTATGATTCTGTGGGCAAAAGCATGCATGACACAGTATATCTTCAAGAACAGGAGTCCTCACCAGATTTTGAAGAACATAACTCCCGAAGAAGCCTTCACCGAAGTGAAGCCCGAGATTGAACACTTCAGGATATTTGGGTGCCCAGTATTTTTTCATGTACCCAAAGAGAAAAGGTCCAAGCTAGACCCTTCAGGGAGAAAGGATACATTTATGGGATAATAGTAAATCTTCAAAGACATATCAGATCTACATCTCTGGTAAGAGACAGATTGAGAAAAGCAGAGATGTTTTCCTTAAAGAAGAGATAGCCTTTCAAAGAATATTAGATGGAGATTGACAGTGAGACAATACCTTCTCCCCCTTCAACAGTTCAGAGGGAGAAAGACATTATTCCAGCTGATCCAGTTGCTTCAGTTGATATGTCCAGAGATATTGCAGTAGGGAATAAAAGGCCTTCCTAGGCTCGACAAACTTTGCAGGAGGAAGAGGAACATACAAAGCACCTCAAGGCACATACCGAGAGAGAAAAGATATTTTCGAGCTACCCTTCAGCCATGAACCACATCATTGATTTTGAGTCTTATTTTCATGGAGAAGCAACAGGTGAATAGGTATGCCAAGATGCCATGACAGAAGAATACCAGTATATCTTAAAGAATGATGTATGAGATATTGTTCCAAGACCAGAAGGGAAGTCTGTGGTGACTTCCAAGTGGATCTATAAGCTCAAGTATGCAGCTAATGGAAGTGTCGAGAAATACAAAGCGAGATCTGTAGCCAAAGGATTCCCACAAACAAAGGGAGTTGTCTATGATGAGACACTTCATCTAGTAAGATCGATACACTTCCATCCATACTATCATCCATGAGTTGGAAACTACATCAGAAGGATTGATTCTTGATGAATTTGGGTTTCAGAAAGAGTGTTGTTGATCCAAATCTATATTATTACATTGTTGGTGACAAGAGCCTGATGTTGATGACTTATTCAGGAAGTCGTGTTGTTGGATACTATTGAAATAATGTAACTACAAAGAGTATTCTTGTTATTATTTGATATGTTATTCATTGGATCAATCCCCATTGTGGATTGATCATACCGGCTATTGTAATAGGACCAAATCCCCTTTTGCAGATTGGTCAAATGATAATTATAATAGGCAGAATAAGAAGTCGGCCCCAGCAGATATTAAAGAGGCCCCAGAATATATTAAAGGTGGTTGTAACCACCCAATTGGAGAAGTCGGCCCTGCCAGTGAAGAGACACTTCACACGTGTCAGTCTAATATAAATAAGGAGGCTAGCGCCTCACTTAGACACACAACTCACTTGCTCATTGAGAGACAAGTTTTGGATCTGCTGTTAGAGAAGGAGAGAGAGTGGCGCATATCTGGAAGAGGATCTTCTGCATTAGTTTAAGAGATCTCTTGGCATTGTATTGGTTATCTATATTAAGGAAGTTTTGTTGGGTTTTCTTCTCCTAGAAGGTTTCCCAGGATAAATGTTGTGTCTCTTGTGATTGTGTATTTCTCAATGATCTTGGATTATGCTATTGTTATTTAATGAAATGCAAAGAACTATAATAATGGCTTAAACATTAACATGGTATCAGAGCCAAGCTGAAGGAAGCATCTTTCACAAGAGTGAAAAACGTCACTGTTGTCGTACATGAAAATTAGGGTTTTTTTATGGTGAAACTTTTTAGCCCCAAAACCATCTAGAAAAGTGTGCCCTCCCCTAAGGATCATTTTGGCACTCTCAGCGCACCTTTTTAGTGGCTAGATCTCCCGGAAAGTGAAACCCTAGTTTCACAAAGTACCAGAAGTACCAAAAAACCAGTGTACCAGAAGTACCAGAGTACCAGAGGTACCAAAAGCACCAGTCCAGAAATCTGCAGATCAAATTTGGAGGAGCAAAAGTTGGATTTTATTAGATCCAAACACACCAGGATACTCGTCTCAGCCAAGCACACCTCCTGGTAAGTTCAATTTTTTATTTTGAGCACTTTCATTTTTTGGTCATTTTCCTAGCTCCAAGTAAAGATGTTTGTAAGCGTTAAGCTTGATAACAAGCTAGAAGGAATGGAAAACATTTGTGCCTGGAAGTATAGGATTGGCCTCAATATTGAAGAGAATGACCTAGCAAGATTCGTCAAAGAAGAAGTACCGGAACCCGTCGATGCTGCAGAAAAAGCAAAGCATCAAAAGGACACAATCAGGGCCCAAAGAATCATTGTAGACTCAATCAAATACCACCTGATTCCTTATGTGTCATCTAAGAAGACTCTGAAAGAAATGTTTGATGCCTTAACCAGACTATATGAAGGAAAGAACATAAACCAGAAGATGAATCTAAGAACCCAACTGAAGAATACAAGGATGCAGAAACGAGAAACGATTTAGGAATACTTCTCCAGAATCTCAAAATTCAAAGAACGGTTAGAAGCTATTGGAGATACCATAGACGAAGACAAACTCATAATGATGGCCCTAAATGGTCTCACAAGACCTTGGGATGCATTCATCCAAACAATATGTGCCAGAATGGAGAAACTGAAGTTTGATAGTCTATGGGAAGAATGCATCCAAGAAGAAACAAGAGTAGAAAATTGTGAAGCGTTACTAGCAAGAGATGATGATCAATCCCTAGCTACTCATACCAAAGGAGGAAGGAAGAAACCCTACTTCCAAAATGAGACTCATAAAGAGCCTCAACAGTCAAACAAATTCAATCATAAAGACTCTCATCCAAGGAGATTTCAGAAGAAAGGACAACAAAAGGAAAGGGACTACTCATATGTACAATGCTATCATTGTGACAAGATGGGACACATTGTGAAGTTTTGTCCAGCTAGACGAGAAGAATACAAGAGAAAACATAAGAGGCTCCATGCCCATGTAGTCGAAGATGAAGAGCCACCCGCAAAGATGATAAGAGAGTAGATCAAAGACCATGTCTTGATCTCGGCCCTCTCAGGATCTGTAACACCTGGAGAGGACACTTGGCTCATTGATAGTGGTGCATCCAAGCACATGATGGGACAAAGAGACATTCTCTCTTGTATCTCAGAAAAGAAGTTTTCT
>ML802685.1:130554-148486 GCA_009831015.1 Picea engelmannii | reverse complement strand
TATAGCTACGACGTAAAACAAGTTTAGTACCCTGCTTTCGACCTGATGGTTGTGACGTAAAGCAGGATGTGTACCTTGCTTCTGACCTGATGGTTGTGACGTAAAGAAAGATGATATGATGAGACTAGCACTGAGCTTCCGGCTGGATAGTTGTGACGTAAAGCCAGTCTAGTATCCTGCTTCTGACCGGATGGTTGTGATGTAAAGCAGGACGAGTATCTTGCTTCCAGCTTGAGTGTTGTGACGTAAAGCAAGACGATGAGATGAAACTAGTACTATGCTTCCAGCCTGATAGTTGTGACGTAAAGTTAGTCTAGTATCTTGCTTCCAGCCTAAGTGCTGTGACGTAAAGAAAGACATTGAGATGAGACGAGTACTAAGCTTCCAGCTTGACAGCTATGACGTAAAGCCAATCTTGTATTATGATGAGTCAGCCTTGTGCTATGATGATGATGATGTATCAGTTTGTATACTAATACATATTGATGCAGATGATGATGGCATTCCTTTGAGAATGACAATGTTGTCGATGAAGAAAACTTCCGATGATTTATAGATATGTCAGTCAGTGTTCCAAGATGATATTGATGATGTTGTCCTCTCACCCACTTGATGTAGTTGATGATGTTGTCCTCTCTCTCTCGCATGATGTTATTGAAGAATACCCTTCTTGTTAAGGGGGAGTGTTGAAATAATGTAACTGCAAAGAGTATTCTTATTATTATTTGATATGTTATTCATTGGATCAATCCCCATTATGGATTGATCATACCGGCTATTGTAATAGGACCAAATCCCCTTTTGCGGATTGGTCAAATGATAATTATAATAGGCAGAATAAGAGGTCGGCCCCAGCAGATATTAAAGAGGCCCCAGAATATATTAAAGGTGGTTGTAACCACCCAGTTGGAGAAGTCGGCCCTGCTAGTGAAGAGACACTTCACACGTGTCAGTCTAATATAAATAAGGAGGCTAGCGCCTCACTTAGACACACAACTCACTTGCTCATTGAGAGACAAGTTTCGGATCTGTTGTTAGAGAAGAAGGAGAGAGAGAGTGGCGCATATCTGGGAGAGGATATTCTGCATTAGTTTAAGAGATCTCTTGGCATTGTATTGGCAATCTATATTAAGGAAGTTTTGTTGGGTTTTCTTCGCCTAGAGGGTTTCCCAGGATAAATGTTGTGTCTCTTGTGATTGTGTATTTCTCAGTGATCTTGGATTATGCTATTGTTATCTAATGAAATGCAAAGAACTATAATAATGGCTTAAAATTTAACATGGTATCAGAGCCAAGCTGAAGGAAGCATCTTTCACAAGAGTGAAAACCGTCACTCTTGTCGTACATGAAAATTAGGGTTTTTTGATAGTGAATCTTTTTAGCCCCAAAACCATCTAGAAAAGTGTGCCCTCCCCTTTTACTTCTGATTTTGAGATGAAGGATCTGGGTATGATGCACTACTTCTTGGGACAAGAAGTATGACAGAGGACCAATGAGACTTTCAAGGAAAATATATAGTGGGGATATTAAAGAAGTTCAGTGTAACAGAATGCAAATACATACACCGATGGTGATGGATTTGAAGAAAAAGAATGATGAGGATTCGGACGATATTGATCCACCGCTGATTGGATCACTAATGTATCTAGTTGACACCAGACCTGATTTATGCTATGCAGTGAATTCACTTAGTCAAGTCATGAGTCAGTCGAGACAGACTCACGGGATCGCAGTAAAACATGTATTGGGATATATATATGAGGCACAGTTGGATATGGCTTGAGATATGCCTCTAGTGTGGACTTGATTTTTCAAGGATATGCCGATACAGATTGGGCAAAGAGTACAATGGACCGGAAGAGCACATCCGGTTGTTGTTTTTCCTTGAGGTTTTCCATGGTTTCCTGGTGCAGCAACAAACAAAGCTCTGTGGCCTTGACTACCGCAAAAGCAGAGTATATAGCATTGAGTGTGACAGTCCGCAAAGCAGTGTGGCTTCGCAAGCCTCGAAAAGATTTATTTGATCATGAGATGGATTCTATTATTATAACCAGATTTGTGTGAAGCTCTTTGAAAACCCTATGTTTCATGATAGATTGAAACACGTTGAGATAAAATATCATTATATTAGAGACATGGTGCAGAGGAAAGCAATACACATGCAGTACCTTCCTACACATGAGCAGATTGCAGATATCTTCACCAAACCGCTTGCCAAAATGAAGTTCGAGTACTTCCGTGAGAGACTTGGCCCGGTGATGATTGTATCCCTAGCTGAGAGGGAGTGTTGATGATTACAGCCAAGACGAAGTTCGAGTACTTCTGTGAGAGACTTGGCCTGGTGGAGAATGCCTCCCTAGCTGAGAGGGAGTGTTGATGATTACAGTTGCGTGAGACATCCTCTAGGACATGGACTCAGTGAGTCAGCTTGAGAGAGAGCCCATGAGTTGGGTGTGCCCACGAGATGGGTGTGTTGTTCCTCTCTGAGAAGGAGAAGGAACGTTGTGTACCCCTGTGTGGGGTGAGGAAGCCCATGAGTTGGGTGTGCCCATGAGATGGATGTGTGGTTCCTCTCTGAGACAGAGATGGAACGTTGTGCCCATGTGTGAGGTGGTGAAGCCCATGAGTTGGGTGTGTGGTTCCTCTCTGAGACGGAGATGGAATGTTGTGTGCCCTTGTGTGGGGAAGCCCATGAGTTGGGTGTATCGCTCTGAGACAGAGATGAAATGATGTATTGACCTCCTCTGTGCAGAGAGTTGAGATGATGTGATACTCCAAATGATTCTCCTATGTAACGTAGTGAGAAAAAGATCTGTTGAATCGGACGTGCCTGTGGTTGAGCACAGGTGAACGTGATCCTAGTGGTTGAGCACTAGTGAGTGTGGTTCTCCTGTGAGACGCAGTGAGTTAGAGATGTGGACATCCCTATGGTGGAGCATAGATGGATGTGCCCCTAGTGGTTGAGAACTAGTGGGTGTATGAGATCCCTTGTTATATTGTACAAAAGTCAGACTTACCTGTAACCCTATTTGTGATGTAAAGGGTACAGGTCGGCCCCACCATAAAGTAAAAGATAATTAATATGGTAATTATTAATTATATTATGAGCTATTGAGGTCGGCCCTATTGTGCCAATAGACACTACTATTGACAGGTTCAGTCTAATATAAATAAAGGTAAATTCCCCATTGAGGAATCATATCACAAGTGTGAGTTTGGAAATTTCAGCAAACACTTGTTCTTGGGAAAAGTGTGCACCTCTCTTGGGCGCTAGTCTTTTAGGGTTTATAAGCACCCTTTTGTGTGCTAGGTCTTTATGGTGGTGGAGGTCTTTCTCTTGACGAATATAGAAAAAGGATTGGTTGGGTTTTCTTCCCTTGTTGAGAAGGGTTTCCCGAGATACTTCTTGTGTACTTATGCATGGTGTTTCTTCTTGTGATCTTGGTCACTGCAACAAATTGTTTATGGTTTAAGTAAAATGCTAAGAATGAAATGAACTTCATGCTTAAGCCTAGCTTATTGAAAAATCGACATGACCACCCCTCACCGGTCATCCACCACTCATTTCAAAATTTGTTCATTGCATTGATTATGTATCACAATGATGTGTTATTCATTGTGATGTATTCTTCTATTATTATTTTTCTGTACTCTCAATGTAATGAATGGTTGTGTATATGATATATTCTAATAAATGGCATAATACAAGTTTAATGGTGAATGTAATGAACGAGTAGTTTGTCTATTCAAATACAAGGTTAGAAATTCTTGTGATTATCACTTATTAGCTTCCCCCCGTAAACATCAAGTCTTGGCAATGCACCTCTAGTAAAACCTTTCATGTTCTCAAGGATCGATATCTCAGTGCTAGACTACAACCCTTTTGTTGGATAACTTGTACACCTTGGTCTGTTATTCGACCCAACACACCTTGACTTTGCTTCAACAATCCTCAACCTAGCATAAACCCCCCAAAAACATTAATCTAAAATCTAGTATGCCAACAAAAGGGGATTAGATTGTGGACAAGATTTAGTTGAGCACGTTGGAAATAAGGCCATTCTGCTTTGCAAGGTTGTCAAATTTCACCAAGTGGCTTACTTTCAAGCAAATCAAGCAATGTTTTCTTGACTTGCATTTTGATGCAATGCACACTGATGCGACTAAGAATAGTTGAGTGAGGGTGTTTGATCCATGTGGAAGCATAGAGCCTATCTCTGAAATAGAAATTTCAGTCATTTTGTTGAGTCTTTACACCAAAGTTACCAAGGATTTTCAAAGATTACCACAAAATGGTGCTTAGTATTGGAGACCAGTTTGTCATGCAACATCAAGAAAGAAGTCTCGACACTAATGACAAGCCAACAGGGCTCACGCCTACATGTCAATAGATCAAATTTGACTAAGACAATTATTTAACACCACAAATGTTGCATCACATTGACCTAAACACGAGGATTAAAGTATCATAATGTAAAGACCTCAACTTTTATTCATAGAGATCAAGGAATCTATTAGGATTAACGCCAACACGTGTGTTAGAACATTGATTTCAGTGAATCAACTTGTATAAATTAGAGTATCGAGCTCCATTATACTCTCTTAGGTCAAAGGATTTGTGCAACTAACCCTTGAAATCTTTCTCAAGACTCTTGGGGCATAGGATTATTACCATCATATTGTCACAATTTTTGTCCATCACAACATTTATGCAATTGTAGAAATTTAGGCAGAGCTCTCATGTATTATGATATAAATACTTATGAGTGTTTGCAACACAATGGTTTTGTTATTTTCTATAAAAAAAAAACGCTTTGTTTATATGTGTTTATCTCTGCACTTCTCTAGTATTCAAAGTGAATCTATCATAACCTTGGAACTTCTCAGAATCTAAGGTTGTCCACCTCTAGTTCCCTTGGACCAAGTAAACCACCCTCAATGTTTGTTTGAGGGAAATTAGTAGAGTCTTTTTAGGAGGCTCACATGCCATACTTGGGGCGTCACTTGACACATTGGAGGACATCTAGGTATGGTCTTGTTCTCATTTATAAGCATCGTCATTAAACAACTACCACCACTAATCATCATCAAACAATATCAACTGAAATATTCATTATATGATCATAGAGATATTGTGGAGAGAGACATTTTGTATAACTTGCTAGGCAATGTTATGCAACAAATTGTTCTTAGTAGTTGAAGAGGAAACACTTCTACCATTTGAGGGCTAAATATTTCTTAGAAGTTATGAAAAAAATGCTAGTAATATGGGCTTAGTTGGCACTCTATGATAAGTAAACACATATCCCTCATACAAAATTAGATGTTCAAATTAGGTGTCAAACAAATTGAATCAATGAACAACATTTTATCTATCTATCTGTGTTGTCTTAAAGCCCCCCTACCACTAAGGGATGCTTTTCAGATACATCAATGGAAAAAATGTGATCCCTCTAGCAATTCTTGTGAGGCTTCTAAATGATATCAAAAGATAACCAACATCAGGTGTTGTTTGATGATCTTAAAATGGGTCGACAAACCCTCAAAATCCCTCCATATAAACCCAACAAATAAACAAGTACCAACTGATATAGAATCGGTTCAAGGATTCATATAGAGCCAAAACTTAGTGCAACAAGACTCACAAATTCATGAGTCTTAAAGTTCACCCAAAAAACTTCATTTAATCACAACAAAAAGGAAAATGCATTCTCAAATCTCATAGTTAGTTATTTGAAAAATATTGTATTTTTTTAAAACATGCTATTTTTAATTTTCTAAATTAATTTTAGAAGAGATTTTCAAAAATGTTCTTAAGTTTCAATTTTCACAAATAATTTATTAGATATAATTATGCTAATCTCATTTGTTAAAATATTATTAATAGTAATAAAGCAAACCTCATTTATTAGGATATTATTATTAGTAATAAAGTTTGATTAATTAGAAATCACATCTTTTATTTAAATTCAAATTCAATTTTATACCCAAATTTTAATATCTCTGCATTTATTTTAATAAAGAAATAAAGAAACATGATTTTAGGATTAAAATGTTGGATGATTTTTATTAATCATTTTATTCATCCTACACAATACTGAGTTTGATTAATTAATTAGAAATCACATCTTTTATTTAAATTCAAATTCAATTTTATACCCCTGCATTTATTTTAATAAAGAAATAAAGAAACATGGTTTTAGGATTAAAATGCTGGATGATTTTTATTAATCATTTTATTCATCCTACACATAATACTGGCAACATTTTTAATTGCAAACTTTTTTCTCTTTTAGTTGTTTTTGAAATTAAGAATTGTTTTCTAAAACTATATATATATAATGTGTTGTTCAAACATGTGTTGGTTCGGTCGGTTTAGATTTACAGATTTACTAAGAATGCTACCCACAAGCATAAGGAAGCATTCCTTTGAATTTCCTCGAAAAATAAAAATACTTATCATTTTTAAAAATATTGACAATTTTTAAAAATATTGATATTTTTATTTAATTTAAAACTATGTCAAATACCGTATGATCAATTTGTAGCTAATTTTCTAATAGTGCCTGCCTTACATAAGATAAATGCAATTTCATTAAGGTACCTCCTTAAAAGAGGAAAGAGAATATCATTCCTGTCCCATTGTTTGTAAGACTTAAATTCTCAAATGGAAATCACTAACATAATCGGACAAACGCACTGAACATGACACAAAGGACAAATATGCCCTACAAGAAACTTATATTTACACGATGTGAAGAGCAAAAATAATACTTCAGACTAAAGTGCTCATCATTAGCACTCCGTGATATTTTACAAAACAATATAATACACGTAATAAGATCTTTTGAAATTGATTTGAATTCCTCTCAAGATATTATGCTTTATCCTAGGATTTGCCATATCTCCATGTGGAGAAACAATAAAGGGGCAAGATGATCTACATACAGCCTATTTGAAAAGCAACGACGTTCCAGTGTTAAAATTGCTTAACAAGGAGCAGCTGCATGCTGATGAAAGAATGCTAAATGATGGATGGTTAGATATACAAAGTACTTGACACTCGTTTGAGGGGGGGGTGGGGGAGGCTCTTGGTAAAGAAAAATCCAAAAGCCCAAAATTAGCTTTTTATATTCACAAATTTTGAAGTTCTTCTACAAGAGCCCTAAGTGCTTCCCTCCAATTTGTGCTCCATGATTCATCACTCAAAACTTTATGCATTGTCCATAGTTCATTGGGACTTGCTCTTCTGAACAACCCCTTAAGCACCATATATATTTTTTCAGTTGATGTAAGATTTTGAGGGTTTGATTCCCCTAGCTGCAGGTTGACTATGCTTGATTTTCCCCTGTTATCAATCTCCTCCAGAAAATTCTTCAACACTGCAGGGTTGGATTGGCCACCACTTTGGAAGTTTAAAGTTCTGTAATGTTCCTCACAGATATCATTCATCTCAGGATACTCTCTCTTGCTTCCACTGCTTGGCCTTGTAAGCCAATACTCCACACATTTGTGATCCTGATCAAGTTCCTCTATGGCCTGTAACAAGAAAGATGCCATAAATACCAGAGAATAAATGAACAGATATGCAATGTACACGCACCAACCATTCAGTTGATTAGCAATTCATGATTTTTATCCATTCTGACAAATTGAGATTAAAAATGATATGCAAAAGTACCCCGACACTCTACCTGAATGACCAAAGGTGAGGTAAACCCAAACATCTCAAGACCATTTAGGCTCCCTGGAGGCTGCAAAGCAGGAAGATTCTGTTTGCCAAGACTACGCTGTCTCCTAATTTCTTGATTCAATCTCTCTTGCACAAGTTCCCAGCACTTGTCAACTGAATCATGTATAAAAACTTCTGTCTGGCATCCTTCTACTATAACCTGTACAATCAAAATGAACATTGCACCATCATCTACTAGAAGCTCATGGCATCAGAAATGAGAAACTGTAAAATTAAGTTCCAGCATCTTCAACTTGTTGAAATTTTGAAGAAAGAGAGATCAAGTTCTTAAACACCATAAAACCAGTGGTTTCGAATGTTTGAGAAATTCTGGAACATAAATGAGGAATAATAACACCCAACTAAGGTGATTAGAAATGACTAAATCTTAAACCACAGCCTATTAAAATAGCAACAGTTGGAAACTATGTTTTGCAGTCCAAAAACAACAAACAGAGAAACATCATCTGAAATTTTCAAGCAGCAACTTGTGCAGACTAAAAGGTTAGTTTATATAAATTTTATTTCACCAAGAGGCGAAAGTATACAGTCTGCTTTGAGATTGATCAATCTTTTAATCTCAAGGAGGAGATCAATGACAGACAATCTTTCAACCATCATCCCCCATCCCACCAATCGATGGCTTAGATTTTCTGGCCTTCCTAGAAAAAGCTGTCATTAGTCAATAACGCTAATAACCTTCAAAAAGTTTATGTTTAACATAATCAAAAGATGATTGATATATCTTTTATGTGGTTGCAACAGCATCCAGTATTATATATATATAATGTAATACTGGTTGCTGTTTCAACTTGCATCTCCTTTTAAATACTTAACACTCCACTGAGAATTCAACGACAAGAAAGTATGACAGTTTAAGTAATTAGATGCATTAAAGGTGAAACTTATAACATGCCATAGATTTTCTGGCCTTCCTAGAAAAAACTGGCATTAGTCATTAACGCTAATAACCTTCCTTAAAAAAGTTTATGTTTAATAACTTATATCTTTTATGTGGTTGCACTAGCACGTGTGCACACACACACATTATATATATATGACAAGCAACTAACATAAAACACTCACTTTTTAGTTAAGAAATGTGCTTGTGCACATAAAAGATGATTGATATATCTTTTATGTGATTGCTGTTTCAACTTGCATCTCCTTTTAAATACTTAACACTCCGCTGAGAATTCAACTACAAGAAAGTATGACAGTTTAAGTAATTAGATGAATTGGAGGTAAAACTTATAACATGCCAATTGCCGGCATGGGACCAATTCAGAGTTTTGACACAGGAAGATAATCTAAGTTTTGGATTTAGACATATTTCTAGTAAAGGGTCCTATTTGAAAGTTATGTAATAGTTATACATTACTAGAGCACAATCCTCTGTAATATTATGTAGGACTAGAATTTGACAGTTTCACATTTAAATCTCAACATTAAACAGCTTGGAGACTCTGGGATCCAGGAACGCTAGTTGTAAATGCCAAGGAAAAACTGCTTCATCGGTAGATGCTGGCATGAAACACCGAAACACCTCTCAGCCAATTCTCACATGGATTTCAGCAAATTTAGTCCATTACTGGTCTAACAGAATGAACCACACCTTGTAAAGAAAGGTCAAAACTTTCGTTGGTCTGTGGAGGCTAAAATATCATCATAATGTTTTACTATTTAGAAACCAATTACCTTGCTTGAAGCCTTTGATTTGTGGACAATGAAAAGATAACTAGCTTTGAAGGTATGGCCTGGATTCTAACATCTCTTCCAGGTAAGACTGTTGTATACCAATCATATTTAAAAGGAGCCTTCAAAGGACAAAACTAAGATGCAAGGGAAATAGAAGATTGAGCAATATCATAAACAACTACAACAAAAATTTTATGCAAAACTATTGTATGCGACTCTATTGTATGCCTTCAGATATGCAAAAGCTATTGTTTGCCTTCAAATACGCAAGGAAATTTATATTAAGAAAATAACTCTTTACGAAGTTCTGATAACCAAAAAGGAAGCAGTGACCTTGAAGCGTGAAAAAGGAACAAACCACAGATGACAAATGACAGATCTCATGATGAAGGTAAGAAAAGCTAAAGAAGTTTGACTATATGCAAATTTGCACTGAACTAGCCCAAAAAGGCTTCTTGAAAAATATAGGAGAGAGCAGAAATATGCTAAATATAGATCAGGTACAGCAAACCTTATTGAGACAGTTGACAAGCAGCTGCACAGAAATAACAGTTCCCAATCATTTTGGTAATATTATAATATACTAAAAACTTTGAATCCATAGGCGAAAATCAGAACAATCACACTAATAGCAACCATGGCATATTCACTATGGGGCAAGCAAGCTGAATCAACAGGGAGCGGACAAGGAGAAATCTGAAAATATGTGATTGAGCTACAGTGAAAATATGTAAGAAAGTCTATAGTTTCTTACATATATAATGAATAGAGGTACAGTCTTGTTACATATTATATGTAGGCTTTCTTCTCACATAGTTATGAATGGTAACCCTAACCTTGAGCACAGTTGCAAGGTTCAGAAATTTTGCTAGGTTCAGGAGGGGTGAAGGTTCAGAAAAGGTCAATTATTCAAAAAAAGTTTGAGAGGATTGAAAATATGGAACATCCAAAATTTACATATATTACTCAGAAATTCAAAAAATCACAGAAAAATATATCAACATAAACAGTGGGGTCCACGAGGCTCTAAAGTAGTTTTTTTGTTTTCACCATAAGACTATGAACTTGAGCATTTTCTCCATATGATGGACAAGGATTAATTATGGCCCAGTAGTGCTACTGATGATACCGTGTAGCTTCTTCCCTAGATCACACACATGAGTAATCATTATTTTGTGAGCTTATTTTGCAAATATTACTTTAGGACCATGAAAAATTTCACCTGGACAACAAAGACTTAACTGTTGGCTAAGTCAGGACCCATTTATTGCCATGTTGTTGTAGATGACAGCAGTTAGTTTTGAGCTATGGGCATATGGGTTAATAACCAAATAATAGATGACGGAAATGAGAATTTCCAGTAAAACCTTGTTAGGCTTATTAATGATATCTATGAGATCTAGACAAACATCTGTTGCATAGAACTCTTCAAAGGGCATCAAGTTGTTTGTTGTCAATTGCATATGGACCCCTTTATGTTCCTCATACCAACAATGGACAATACCTTATGACGGATGTCACTCCATTAGAGTCAGCAAACCCAGTTTCTGCATATAGGCTTGTGCATGCATTATAATGTTCTAAAGGTTGCTTGTCATCATCCTGACTGTATTGCAAGAATTTAGCCATGATCTTGGCTAATCATCTAGTAATATTACAAAGTTTTGGTACTCAATTTTGTAACCAACAATAAGAGGTACAAACCTTAGTACTTTAAAAACCAAATTAGAAGTCGCAATCTCTGTACCCGAACCAACAGTACCTGACCTTATACATGAGGGAAGACCTCGCCCTCTACTCACACTCTCTAGCCACCCATCAGACCAAGCTCTAAACAGAAGATCCTCCTTCCTGGTGCTCCCATCTAACAAGGGTGCCAAGAGGGAGGCCAAGGATAGTCGTATTTTAGATTCCAAATCCGTGAGGGCTCAAGGGGGCCCTGCTCCACGATGAGTTCATCGAGCATGCCACACTGAATCCCATACTAGTAGACAAACAAAAGCTCTCAGACTCCAGAGATAGGCAGCCTCCTCCAGACAGAAACACATTGCACAGTCCAGTTATTTATCCAACTCCTCTACTGGGAGATGATTTATTCAAAGCTTCATTTTCTCAACCTCAAATGTTAGGGGAGATTTAAGCAAACCTTAACCCTGGGGTTACTCTGTTCTTGCACATCTATGTCTCGTGTTCACTTCCTGGACTCATTTTCATTATACATTACGCTTTGGTTTTTGCACTTAGTTTGTAGATATCAATTCTTATTTTTAGATCTGCTTATGTATCTTGCCTTATATATAAGTCGCGTTTTCACTCCCACATTGTATCAATTCTAGTGTACTCTACAATCCCATTGACCTACTTTTGTGGTCATTTGTCGAACATAATATAATTGACTTATCTATCTCTCATTGAGTGATTCAGTTTAATTGAGTTGAGAGCTTGTGAGTGCATGAAAGTGTAGAGTAGGAGATGAAGGCTCCCCCCCTTCACCCTCCATGGGCACGGGAGTCTATGTATTTTAGTTGTTATGAATTAAATAGAACTGGATTTGTCATTGTTTGGTGGTCAATAAGTTCATGGATTTGTTGGTTATTCGTGTTTCATGCTTTATCCTTCTTTAGTTTGTTAATTTAATGGCGGATCTATCGAATATTATTGGTTTCCGTAGTGTATTAATAGCAGATCTAAGTTATGTCCACATTGGATTTTCAAGAAGTTAACAAAGCACCACTACCAGATCAATAGTCCATGAGGAGATATGCTTCCTTCCTCTTTGGCCAGGGACAACAACAACAAAGGAGAGGATTGTTGCTTAGAGCTCTCTGAGCAATTGTTGGGACATTCACTAATGTTTCAACTGTTGCGTCGTAGTCAATTCAGTCAAAACATCTAGATCTGCTTCTTGTGGTTTGCTCTTACTAAAAACAAAAGGTACGGTGATTTCATGGTGTTTTCTAAGCATTTTCCTAGTTATATTCGTTGTTGGTTTTCTATGGGCATGTAATGTTCCCAAGCCAAGATGCAAGGAACATCACAGCTTTGGGTGTCTTTTAAAACTTTTCTGGTTGTGGCATTTCATCAAACACTTTGCTGACCTACTTGTTTAGATGTGTTTACTTGCAGGATGGCCTCTTGATTTCGGCCTTAGGGTTTTAGTTGATGATTTATATATGTGTCGCAGCAATAAACAAGAAGATGCAATCATGGAACATACCTCAACCATATGCAATATGATAGACAAGCCAAAACATCTCAAATCTGATTTTATTAAAGAATAGAAGAACCTGCTACAATGAAGATGTCGATCTGGAAAACTCAACAGATGGATCCAATAATATAATAGGAGCTGCTACAAAATGCTCCAATAGAAGACCACAAGCCTCCCAAAGGCTGAATACTCAATGAAGATCAAGACAAGAGTAGATTTGGCCGTATGAAGTGCCAAAGCCCTAACTTAATGATGCCACGTCCTGCTGGAATGCTGAAGCTCCTCAATAATTCGGCCCAACTGTCAAAGATGTCCAATCACCTCGGTAAACATGCCAAACAGTAGATCGGGTGAAGGCAAGAACAACCCAGGTGCCCGAATCTCCAAGATCCCTCTCAAACCCTATGGATCTTAACCTCCTCCAAGGAACGGTGCACCCCCTGGATGCCTGAAACCCTAGATAAATCGGCCTCTCTCCTAGAGACCTCCAACAGCTCCACCAATCCACTAGAATGATAGATCGGGGCATGGCAATGAAAACCCAAGTGCTCAACTAGGAAAAATACCTGCTAGATCCTTAGATCTAGCTACCCTCCAAATAATGGTGCACCCTCCTCTTGGGAAATCGTCCCACTCTCAATACAAATAAATCCTCCATTGAAATGCCTCCGGAAACAACAAAGAACGATGCTAAGACACCTGCAAGGAAAACCCAATACCTGGAATTCCCACAATCTCCTCTCCTCAGCTAGATCGAACCTTCTCTCAATGGATGGTGCGCCCCCCCTTGCTGGAAACCCCCAATGGTGTGCCCTCCTCCTCTTCCTGTGCCTGTGGCTGGTGTAGAACCCTCTTGCACTAAATAGATCGGAACTAGAATGGTGTGGGAGAGTATTGCATCTCTGAGACCAAGCTTGGGACAAGCTAGGTGAAATCTTTCACCACCGAATCGTCCTCTAAGGTTTGTTAAGTCAAAACCCTCAAAACCCCCAATGTTGGGCTCACTAGCTAGAAGCCAGATATCAAAAGATGATCATACATGAATGAATCAATAGAGGCCCTTGCCTTTCCTTTATACTTCCTGCTCACCTTCTYCCTCCAAAGTGACTTTCATTTTATTAATATTTAATTAATTAATTAAATAAATCRCTTTAATTAATTAATTAACCTTTTTACTTYTGAAAAGCRCCTTATCTCTCCTTGTGGCTTCACTGGCCACTGAAAGTCACTTCTAGCCATCCCATCCTGTAGTGTTGCTCCTCCTRATTCCAATGAGCTATTACACTGAGAGGTTCCTCCAAGTAATGTGCCCAAAATGACCTCTTCAGTGAATTTAATTAACTTATAGCTCAAAATACTCAAAATACTCAAAATCATTGAAATCGTTGGAATGCAACGAAACCAAAGCCAACCTGTGCGGAATGTATCATAATGATGAAATGGGGTGGATGATGCAAGCCAGATCCCAAAATGCCTCTCATTAACCCCTGTACTCACTATAACACCCATCTGGCTACTCTGGACATCGTAAACCTCTGCAATGTAATGATGTCCCAAAGTAGGGACATTACAATCCTCCCTGCTAGAAAATTGCTTCTCCTCAAGCAATAACCGAATCCCCTCAAGTATAATACCAGGATCCCATGTCCACCTGTGGGATACACAGTAGAACCCATCCAAAGATGAACAATCACACATGTTGCCCCCTAGGTCCCATAAGAAGTCATGAACTACTAGCCCCTGGGACACATAATCCTGAAATACACCAACTCCGTGAGTCTCCTGTACATGACACATGGCCTCATCCTGGAATGAGTCCATCCTCCAAGCTACTATCAAGATCAACAAGACCCCCATCAACTGCACCTATTGATGCCAGAATGAGGTACTGCAAGACCTCCATGAGACATCCTCAAGCGATGTGCTCCCATCAACACTGAAGCTCCATGGAAAGTCGGAACAATTTTCCCCTGCAAAGGTCCACTCACCTCTATCAGTCAGTGAAATGCTCAATCCTGCAATCCTTGGGTCCCATGCTAACCTCTATCTAAGATCACCATGTTGATCCTGCACCACTCTGACCATGACTGTCTGCCCCCTGCATACATACTGGATCCCCCTCTCCTGGATCCTCAAACTGAAATACCTGTGACCATTGGACCTGTTGTCCAGAAACTGTATCTGTAAAGACATCTCTATAGAAGAAGTACCAGTCCAACCACCTCCATGTCCGATCATGATGATCAAAAGTGAAAGGTTGCCTCACTCCCTCAGACAAATCCCTGCAAACCCACTCCAAATCGACCCCCAGTGGAGTGTGTGGCTCTCTGGCTCAATCTGGGTCACCATGTAGTGAATACCCTCATAACCAGGTGAACTCTCGGATCCCATGGCAGACTTGGAAGTTTATCACTTCCAATCTCCTCTAACTACTCCTGTGTCAGACTGATCACTGTCGGAAGCCCTCTGTGCTCATCTGCTATCATCTGGCCTATGGTGCTCACCATCACGCACCAAGTCTCAGTTGGTTGCCTATGACGATCCACCTCTATCCTGCTGGATGATGTAAAAGTACTCCTGTCAGGTGGTCTCGGCCCATGCACTCTCCATGCCCTCTACCACTGTCTATCTCTCCTCATTTTGTTGTCCATGATAAAAGTGTCAGAAGAGGGTAACAGGGGAATCCGTAGCTGACCATAGGACTGAAAAATACCACTTGCCTTGGTCAATCCCAAGCATTCGACCAAAAGCATGTCAAGTTGTACCCCTGATAACTGCTCGCTTGTAGCCATCACTAAACCCCAATCATCAGGTACAACCAAAAGTAACTCCTCCAACTGCTGGTCAACCAACCTCCATCTCTCATCTCTCATGCAACTGCTGATATGGTGAAGGTGCTCTCTCATATCCATGTGTTGCTGCAAAGGAGTGGCCTCTACATGCTCCCCTAAGTGTGTCTCCTCCCTGCAAGGCAATACACCCCTCTGAATCCCACCATACATCTTGGCATGTCTCTGTGAGCTATCACTCATCACTATATGCTCCGACATACTCACGTCGTCTCCCGTAGACTCATGTTGCATCACAGATCCTGGGCATACTGCTGGATCAACCTCTACATGGAGGTCAACCTCTCTCAAAGCACCAATGGAAGTGTCCTCCATCAACTGGTGCTCCTCTGCTAGATCACCAACATCCCCTAGCAACGTGACTGCATGATATATTCGAGTATCCACTAAGATAGGTGAAATGGATCTCTGACGGATCTCCTCAAGAAGCTCATATGATCTGGACTCTGATTCTTGGGGGGCTGTCTGTGTGCCTCTCAAGAATCCTCGAGTGCTCTCCAACTCCTAAGTAGGTTTGTCCACCTCTAACTCTTGCTCCCTCAGAGCCTCATGATACATCTCACCAATCCTCAATAGGTAATCCATGTCAATCAACAACTGCTGGTAGTCGGTCCTCATCACAGATACTCTCTCCCAAAGAGTATGAAAATCATCCATGGCAAATCCCTCATCTGAACTACCATGTGCCACTGATGCTCTCCAGTAGTAATCTGCCATCAATGCATGCATGTCATTATTGCGCCTGGTGGCTGCCATGATCATATCCTCGCTGACTCTCAACTGTGTTGCTAAGTGGTGTGACTCCTGATCACAGTCATGCTGAGGTGCCACCTCATATCCCTCACTGTTGGTGTCAGTCCTGCCAGTGTCAACTCTGGAATTCCCAAAACCACTCTCTGCATAAGATAACGTGTTGAACTGCCCATTGTCTATTGTGTTGTTGGGTCCTCCTATATGCGACTACACCCCATCACTAGATGTTATCTCCCTCTGCATCACATTGTATCCTGTGTGAGCAGCTGTATCCTCCTGTGCACTCACCAGGCTACTATCATCTGCGCCTGGATCCAATATAGATGTGTCCAGACACGTGCTATGGTCATCCCGACTAACAAGGAGTGCATCCTCATCACTGCAAGCCGATCCTAAAAGTAAGTGCTCCATCAACCTGTCAGTCTCCACAATCTGCTCAACTAATGGAGTCTCCCTAATCTGTGACTCAATCTCCTCATGTTGGTGTGTGAATGTAAGATCAACTGTCTCCACGTCATATGCTTCTCCCTAGATCTGTGGACCCATGTGTCCATGTCGTGCATCCCTCACACAAGGCTCCTCCATCATATCCAACATACTACTGGTATCCTCATGTGATGTGGTTGTCATAGGTGTCTGGAAAGATGACAGATATGTCACGACCACCATAGGAAGCTGGTCATCTGTAGGTGCTAACACGTGTGAGTCCTCACTAGTGTCACCACACTGTTGGGGTGTAAGGTCATCAACAGTATGTGATACGTCTGTTGAAGTGCAGGTGTTGTCATCCTGCTCCTCCGACTGTCTATCCACTACACAAAGGTCACCCTCCTCCTCAAGCGTGCTAGTATCATCAGCCTCTGTGCAAGAGTCACTATCACTAGCCTATGTGCAAGCGTCACTATCATCATCAAACTGCCCAAAATCAGCATTATCGCTCCATCATCACTGTCATAGTGTGCCTCAACAATGTGCTTCTGATCCTTGCCCCTGCACCTATGATCCGGTTCCCAAGGCACCTTGCAACTATAGCAAAGTGGTGTGCTCCTAATGGGTGTGGGGTTACTCTATGTTTCCCTCCAACTAGCTGCGCTAGCTCTGAATTCCTCTATCTAATTGCCCCAAAATGTAACCTCATTTGTGCTCCACCTACGATTTTCCATGGACAAATACTGTTGGAATGTTGCTAGGGCCCTAGTGCTCTCACAAAGGTTGTAGTATTCCCATTCACAACGTACTGCCTCTCTAGCAAAATCCCTAGATTCCATCTTGTCGTATGTAAGATCCCACTATGGTTCTGCATGCATGTGCTAATTCCCACTGGCTGGCAAGAATCTAAGCTCTGATACCACTGTAATGTTCCCAAGCCAAGATGCAAGGAACATCAAGGTTTTGGGTGTCTTTTAAAACTTTTCTGGTTGTGGCATTTCGTCAAACACTTTGTTGATCTACTTGTTTAGATGTGTTTACTTGCAGGATGGCCTCTTGATTTCGGCCTCTTAGTTGATGATTTATATATGTGTTGCAGCAATAAACAAGAAGATGAAATCATGGAACATACCTCAACCATATGCAATATGATAGACAAGCCAAAACATCTCAAATCTGATTTTATTCATGAATAGAAGAACCTGCTACAATGAAGATGCCGATCTGGAAAACTCAACAGATGGATCCAATAATATAATA
>ML802685.1:118817-129219 GCA_009831015.1 Picea engelmannii | reverse complement strand
AGAGGTTCCTCCAAGTAATGTGCCCAAAATGACCTCTTCAGTGAATTTAATTGACTTATAGCTCAAAATACTCAAAATCATGGAAATCGTCGAAATGCAACGAAACCAAAGCCAACCTGTGCGGAATGGATCATAATGATGAAATGGGGTGGACGATGCAAGCCGGATCCCAAAATGCCTCTCATTAACCCCTGTACTCGCTATAACACCCATCTGGCTACTCTGGACATCGTAAACCTCTGCAATGTAATGATGTCCCAAAGTGGGGACATTACAGGACATGGTACTGATTACTTTAAAGGTTGGGTGCTATACCAGTGTGACTTTACCTTCAAATATGTTGTAATTGTGACATTGTGTAGATCTAAGGCAAGCTCTCTCAAATTTGAGTCTAATGGAGGAGACCTTTAGCAGGCATCCTCTTCGCTAGTGTCACTATTGCGTGCAACCACTTTTTCTTCAAGAGCTACCCAAGACTAGGTGTGCAATGCGCCATTGCTAATCTCTATGCATATTGGGTATTGCCTTGTGTTTGCCCAATGGTTTATCCTTGAGTCACCGATCCAAGGGGTTTTTATGTTAGTATAAAGTTTAAACAGAAGAAATCAAAAGGTAGGAGGCAGTCAATATTTTCTTTATGAGCCCAACAATTAGCTAACAGAGGTTAATAGAGCACATGGTTGTTTCATTAGTTATCAGATGCATTGTTACAACACTGCAACCTCCAAGAGTTGAGTACAATCATCGATCCAACGAAAGAGATGTGCAATATAAGGTTGTTCAATGGTGAGCTTATGTCTGCATGTTGTTGCACCTCAATATGGAGAGAAGGGAGAACCATACGTGCGAGAGCATGCGTCATCGCGCCTAGATCAAGGGCTTGTGTAAAAATGTTGCTTCCAATATGTGAGCATATGCATACATTGGGCTACGAGAAGGTTGCATCCCACTATGTCCTATTGAACTAAGCCTGGAATTTGATGTCGCTGGAATGTTGACTTGGGGTGTAGATTGATAGGCGAAATTTATATGAGATGGCATATAATTTTCGAGGTTGCACCTCCTTTATGCAAGGTTATCCCTATGTGACAAGAGAGCTTTGATGCGAAGGGAACCCTTGGGAAGATTGCTTGGTTCTCTACATCAATAGTTGAAGGTGGCACCTTTGTGACTTATTAGCGATGGCATTGTTGGCATCTCTTTGAGATATGGAAACCCTAAAGAGTTAAGAGGTGTCTTTTGGGCTAATACATTGGTTGTAGCATTATGGTGAACACACCCACTCCAATCGCAATAAGCACCCATAATCTCAATCCAAATATGGAAGTCTTCTTAGATTATCATTGAGAAAACTTGTCCAGCTACTATTGACAGAAGTTCCCATCTTAATTTAAATGAGAAGAGATTAATAGAAGAGCTCGGGTGATGGAGATCCGATAGACATTATTGCATAAGAACCTATACACTATATTCAACTCCATTGTCAAACATATACTCTCAAAGGACTCAGATTGCAAATATCATTGCCATGAACTTCAAGTGTTTGTATTTCTCAATGTAGATTATATGGACATAAATCTTGTGCCAATTTATGATCAATGGAGATCATTTCATTGAAAAAGAATACCCCAAGGGGTGCTCTAGGTGTCATTGTCTTAAACTAGACAATTTTTCGCCACCAAGCGTTCAATGATTACTTCTCTGGCTAGAAAGAGACCACTTTCCAGTAGGCATTCCTTGGCTTCCATATAGAAGTAGCAAGCCCCTCCTTTGTGACAGCAAGACATTCAGTGGACTAGTTCTTCTTAAAGCTCCTTTGGGCAATCTTCTATCAGGAGTTTCTTTTCTTAGGCTTGGAATGCTAGGAGAGATACATTCGCAAAGGTGGATGACTTACAGAGCAAGGCTCCCTCTTCTTCTAGCAACAAGTCCAAGCGACACTAATCTCCTTGAACCCTCATACGAGGGATCCCTCGAAGGAGTTTTTTACATTGAACCCTTAGTGAGGCTTATCTCTCTCTAGCTTTTCCAACAATACTTTCTTTCCTAGTTTATAAAGTTTGGATATTAGATTAGATCTATTTTTGGCTTTTACAAGAGTAGCCCTTATGCTCCCATAGTGTATGGACACTTTTGTACTTAGCAGTTCAATCGACCTATTTGTGTTCATTTGTTGGACATTAATAAAATTATCTTATCTTATCTATGAAAATTGAACTAGAGACTACAAGTGGTCAAAATCACTTTTCTCTAATAAAGCTCAAAACATAGGCAAAGCTCAAACAACACTCCCACTACACAGCAAATGGTCCTCTCATCGAGTTAGTGCTGGTCTTAAAGATTTTCTTAGAAGCTTGATTAAATACTTTCTAAAATATTTTATTCATCATTCATATGGATTGGGGTAATGATAATAAAGACGCCTTGATCTTCTACACCCAGATGTGTGCATAAATGTCCACTCAAGATTATTGTTCACATTCAAGTTGATGCACCCAGCAAAATTCTACCTACTTTGGTTTCAGACTTGGTGAATGACTCTATAATCTCCACTTCAAACAACAAGCACTTTGGGTTGTGAATTGAGGTTCTTTGGGAGGTTGTGCCTTGTTGAGGATTGAGCACGACTTAAATAGTTTCAAGTTTGGTTGCATGGTGAGTTGCAACATGACTTATGCAAGTTGTGATCTTACCATGACGCTACATTATTGCACTAAATTTAATCTACCTTTGCAATTTACCTTTGTATGTATTTGTCAAATCCTTTATATATGCCCTCCCAGGGTGGAGCTTCACAAATCAAATGATATAATGGTCCACTAGATTTTTTTAGTATTTTAAGTCATGTAGTGTCCTAGTCTTGGGGTTTGTTAGTGAGGTTTTGGTGGCAACCTATCACTTGTTCGTAGTTGTGCCACCATTGGGGCTACATTTTAGAACCTTGTTTGGCGGTCACTTCAATTTATGGGTGTTGATGGCTGATAACCTAAAATGGGAGTTGTGTCCAAGATATTATACATTGTTTTTGGATTCACACGATGAGTTTAAGTTCGAATTCACATTTCAGTCGGAAGTGCAGGTAGTAGCAACAGATTTGATACACTTTGACTCAAATGCTACAAATGTTTCAGAGGATCATTGGTTGACACAAGGTGATTTTAATTGGTGAGTGAATGCCCCATGGTTTTAGCATACCTCACATTAGTTGCAAATTCTCTCTGATTTGGGATCAGCTTCGAATTGTTTCATAGGAGCATCAACATCAAGATTGATCGTCCTATTAGTTGCACTAAATTTCTTGGTAGATTGGTTTGTTTTTGGCAGATGCAAATAGAGATGGTATTGGTGGAAAGTAGTTTGAGCAGTGCAATAGAGTTGGGTCGAGATTGCTTTGTGCACATTTGGACAGTTGCATGTTGATGGCAGAGGTTACAGTTGAGGTTAAAGCCCCAAGAGCAAGGCAGAGTCCTCCAACGAGGACAATTGCATTTGAGCAAATACTTCTAGATGTTATTTGTCACCATAAGTTGACTCAAGTATGAGTCAACAAATAGAGGTGGGAGAATGTTGGCACCTGAGGTCATGCCCTAGTGCATTGTTCACTTAATGGTCACATTATTATTGTAATGGGTTTCCTGACTTGCATTATGAATTGAGAGTTGTAGTTAGAAGTTGCTTGGGGGTAGAATATTCCCTTGGAGAAAGGATATGCTCCCTCATCCTCAAGTTGACTTAGGTTTAGGCATTATTTTCGGGGGTAGCTTGATGTTACTTGATAGTTGATGTTTGAGTTGGGATTAATGAGCTTGGAGTTCATACGTGGTTAGTGGAGTCTTGACTACTTCATCATATGCATTATGCAACATTAGATTCTCTCATGGAGTGACCCAGTTTGGTTGGGTTTGGAGGTTGTGAGTGCATGAGTGTATAGCAAGAGAAGGAGGCTTCACCCTCCATGGACAAGGGAAGTGATGTATTTCAGTTGATATGAATAATATAGAGCCAAATTTGTTATTTTCTGGTGTTCAATAAGTTCATGGCTTTGTTTGTTGTTTCACGATTTATCTGTGTAGTTTGTTGGTCTAACGGAAAACCCGGAAAGTCAACTTCTAGAGGGCATATCTCCCTCAATGCTGCCCAAAATTGCTATTGTGATACTAATTCAGAAATAGCATCAATACTCTAGTTCTAATGGCAATAATGCAACACAAATTTGGTTCCCTGATAAGAGAAAATCATGCTTCAAGATAGAAATGGCAAATCTGGAAGGTCAACTTCTCAACGGCATATATCCCTAGTATTGCTCAGAATCACAATTAAGATCCCAAATCGGAAATGGTGTCAAAATTTTGTTTCTAGCACTAGTCTAATCATAATTACCCACACTAGTAAAAGGATATTCGAGTTCTGATTTTATGATCCGAAAGAGAAAAACAAGATAGCTCCAAAGCAAAAAAAAACCTCTATGCAAAACACCACTTGTTAAGATCTAAAGTTTGCCACTAAATCACTTTGACTAAAATCACACAAATAGATGGGGGAACTCTCTACCCACTTCACGAAGGCAATCTCCATATACAGTTGCATACGCAAGAGATGCAAGATAATTGATATTCGATGATCATATGAAAAAGATTACACCATTATTTATAGCTATCCAAACCCTAAAACCACTTACTAAAACCATAGGCACCTATACCATGTGCATAAATCCTTATGCAGCCATTAGAAGATATATGTGCAACCACGCCTATAACTCTAACATGAATACTAACCCTAGTCCTATAGACTCTTAGGCCGTATTGCATTACTAAGGAGGGTCATAACAATTTTACCAAAATACAAAATCATTGATGTTTTTAAGGCTATAGAACCATTCTTCCAACAGATTTGGACGCACTATCAGTTGCTACTCACCATCGGTTTTATTCGTACTGTAATTCTACAAGATAAAATATAGGATCTGACACCACATTCATATGGAGGGCACTCTAGAGTCCCACAGACACATCTTTAGCTAAATTTATATCGATCAATCAAGCAAAAGAATGTTCAATACTATCTGTCACTATTCTCTGTACAACCAATCAAAACCTTCGGATGGGAAGACTCACTCATACCAGCCTTTGCTAATGCCTTCAACTTAGGGATTTATTTCAATTGCTTTCATTAAGACCTTACCTACGACCAAAGGTCAACATGACTATATCTTTGTAATAGTGTGTTGTTTTCCCAAAATGGTTGTCCTCATTTGCTACAGCCAAACCATTGATGCCCCTAAGGCTATAGAATTATTCTTCCAACACATTTGAACACACTATAGATTGGTGCTAACCATCATTTCTGCTTGGAACCCATGACTCCTTATCCATTTTCGACCCCTTAAAACTCAAGAAAAATATAAATCTTTGCAAGACATAAGGTCAACATCACTCTCATGTGGGGAGTCTAGCTAGACTTAGACAAAGATACAAGAAAGATCAACATCATGCTTCAAAGCCTATCTGATATGGTCCATAGACAATCTTGTAAAACATTGGACCGAATGACTTTTACCTCAACCTTCTGGCTCATTTGGAATCAATAATGTGGTTAATGTCACCAACCTCAAGTGAAATGGATCTCCAAACACACATTAAAGCAACAACCTCCCAGTCTACAACAAAAATTGGGGGCAACGTCATCTTAACCAGAGTTGAAATGATGAGCTCCTTCACTTTTTCTCATGCATTGTATAGTAAAAATATTTAGTGTAGTCTCTAGTATATTGTCTCAAAGTGAGTTTGTCCCCTAGTAAATTTCATCTCTAGTAGAACTTGACATAATGTATTTGTAACTCCTACATCTACGTGGAGTTTGTCATTTGTGACTAGCTTAGAAATTCTTTATCAATTATGGTGTCATTTGTTTAAGAGGGGGCTTCACCTATAAAAGACCCTCCATTTTGCAAGCCAATATATATTCCCTTTTCAACTGTACATACAAGCCAAGAGTTTATAAAAATGTGGTCTTGTGCTTTCACAAGCAAGTCCCTCATGACTTTTAGATTTGCTTACCTTTCTCCATCTCTAGCCTATATTAATGTGTTGAGAGCATGAATACAATCTGCCTTGGAAGTGGGTGCTACACATAATGTATAAGTGGGAGTCACATTCATACATGCACAAACAAGGACAACATTCACATTAGATGGCAGTTACTTTCCAATATTGTAAACGGGAGTTGCATTCCTACATGGACAAGGACAACATCCACATCAGATACCAATTACTTTCCAATATGGTAAAGTGGGATGTCCAAACTGAAATAGGCCATACATGTATTACAGGACAAAATCAACACAAGACCAAATACATAATGATAAATTATATTTTTGATATTATGGTGGATTCATCATTTCCTCCCTGCTTAGTTGAAATCGGCCCTTATTTCTAGACAATATCTAGAACTTATTCATGCTCAAGTTTTAGCTAACAAAGAACAATGTGTATGTCACCCTAGATGTAATAGGTACAAGATGAGTGTCCTCCTTGCTTAAGAACAATCCTACCATTAGTTACCTAGAATTTAGTAGAGAGCTATAAGGGATCATGTTGGTTGCTAGTTTTTCCAACGTATTGGGAGAACGGATGTATTATTTTGATAATGGTGTCTATCAAGGTAAACAGAACCGGACCGGTTATTTTGATAATGGTGTCTATCAAGGTTACCAGAACCGGACCGGTCATTGAACCGGTCGACCCAAAAAACAGGAACCGGAAAAAAACCGGATCAAAAAACCGGTCACTAAAAATACATAAAATATTCAAATTTTGAAAAAAAAATACATATTCGTGTGCATCCATGTGAATCCAAAGCAGTATACAAAAATTTGCAAAGTTTCTCATATATATATAATAAGTAACATTGTATAAAACCAAAATAACACTAACAGTAAGTAGCAAGTGCACTCCAGAGTCCTTAGTCATATGAATATCTGGATTCTAAATCAAAATACATCATCAAAAAGGCTCTAAATGGCCTATAAAGTCCAAAAATAACTCTAGATTCTAGGCTAGAGAGTAGAGACTACACAATCTAATAGTCTGAATCTGCATACTGAAACTCAGACTCAGAGGACTCAGACTCGGACTAAGACTCAGACTCAGACTCAGACTCAGAGTCATCATCTACTTCCTCAACATGAGTAGAGACTCAACAGGGGGATTCCGAGCCTGGCTTGATTCCCCTGGTCCAGGGGGATTCTGAGCCTAGCTTGAGTCTCTTTCTTTTTTTATTTTTTTTTAAATTTGCAAATCCCCTCACTTTTCTGGCCGTACAGAAAAATAATAGAAAAAAAATAAACAAAAAAAAAAACAAAAAAAAATTGGAAAAAAACCGGTTTTGTACGGAACCGGCCGGTTCCGTACAAAACCGGTCAAAAGCAGTTTGAATGTCCGGTTTGAACCGGTAAGCCCTGTGAACCGGTCGGACCGGCCTTTTTTTACAGGTTCTGGTAACACTGGTGTCTATGATGGTCCTCACACTAACAAGTATGATGCAGGGAATCGTTAAAGCATGAAGGAGATCCCTCAAAATTACGAGCATATGTTGCAACAATGCATGAGACCATTAGATGTTGATAATTATGTTCATTAATAAAATGACATTAGAGTGTTGATAATGTGACATGAAATTATGATGCCTATGCATGTTATGTTAGTTTTATTGATGTGTGTGATGCATGAGGTTGTGAGAGCACTAACAATACTAGTGAATGTGTATGTTACAATGTGTTTCTAATAGCAAAAAAGGGTTATTTCAATAACCTTATGGGCCACTAACTATAGCTCACAAACCTAGACTTGTGCATACTTCAATCTGATGATGACGTTATATAGGATGCATTACCTCCTCCATCTTATTAATTCATAAATATGTTTGATGGTAGATTCACCAAATGAGCCCATGCAAAATCACTTAGGTGTCTCACAAATTTCCTTAGGTTGCATGCACTAGGATGAGCACTTTTCAATTGATTAGTTTAGGTCTTCAGATCATTGTGTGAAAATCCCAAGCCTAGGTGAGTAACGTCCTTAYGATCTCAATCAAAAAAGTAGATCGCTGAATTTAATTAATGCTGAAAATAAATTTCAGACCATAGCATCAATCACACAATAGCTGGAAATTAAATAGCATAAGTATAAAATCAATTTCACACATACACGGGTAATTACTCCTTTCAAAACAGTTTTTTGTTCCTTCATAAAACTTACAAGAAAACATCCACAAACTGCTTAAAACCAGCAGCTGCACAGTTATCAAAAACACCCTGAACTGAGCAAAACAAACTGCTCAAGAGGTACAACCTGCTGGAAAAAACCAGAAACAGCAGAAAATTGTCGTACGGCCTGCTGGACAGCCTGTACGACTTGTCCATACCAATGTATGGACCTATCCATACGAGTGTACAGGCATTCGTGCAACTGTAAGGATATGTCTGTATGACTGTACAGAATTGTTCTGCACACCTGTACAGAACTGTACAGACTGCTGCTCACTACCCGGATTCACCTCTACCTGAATCCCTGCTCTCTCTCTCTCTCTCTCTCTCTCTCTCTCTCTCTCTCATTTGAACAGCGGAATCTGTGTTCAAATGTGTGTTGTTTGTGATTCCACTGTGCATTTTATGGTTAAAACTTAAAACTCAGCTGTAAATTGTCTGCATAGTTTACAGAATTTATACCAGCAGTGGATTAAATTCTGAGTTGTTAAATTATTGGCATAAATTTCTGATTTTTGGGTTTCAAAAAATTAACATAAACCTGTGCGGAAATTCTTGTCTGAGCTATAATTCTCAACACCTTGAAGTTGATTAATTTGGATACCTAAAATAGTTGGACATTTTCACCACACTTGGGTCCATCTACAACATTTCCTAGGTCCAAAATCTAGTTGATTAAGTGCCTAGAGAGCAAACCATGTCCATCCATAGCTTATCCTATACAGTGATGCCAATTAGCAATCCTAAACCACTAAAATTAGGGAGAATCATAAAGTCCAATAGAGGATTTCCACCAAACAGAAGTTACGGTACCATCCACATCTAACTCTAAAGCATAGATCATCCAATTTATCAACTTGGAATTAATGCCATTATTAGTAATTATCAATCGTACCTAGTGGCTACAAATATAGAAGAAGGTGGTTTATACAAGATTTCGGCTATGATGCCAAGATAGAAACCTTTAGTGATTGAAGAAAGTGCCAATAGTCTACTTTGGCATGAAAGATTAAGCCACCTTAACTACCAATGCCTAATACTTTTCAAGAATTTGAAAATGGTTCATAATTCACCTCTCGTTTAATAAGAAAAAAGTGTATGCGAAGCATGTGTGTTAGCCTTTAGGTAAGTAGCACAAGGAAAAATTTGCCAAAGAAAGTTCCAATAGTCTACTTTGGCATGAAAGATTAAGCCACCTAGCTACCAATGCCTAATACTTTTCAAGAATTTGAAAATGGCTCATAATTCACCTATTGTTTAATAAGAAAAAAGTATGTGAAGCAAGTGTGTTAGGTAAGTAGCACAAGGAAAAATTTGCCAAAGAAGGTCATGGACAACAACCAAACAACTAGAGGTGATACACAATGCTCTTTGTGGCCCTACGAAAACTTCATCATGGAGAAGTTCAAAGTATTTCATGAATTTCTAACAATTTCTCAAGAAAGGTATGGGTATACTTTCTCATGAACAAGTTAGAGGTGCCTCAAACATTCAAAGAGTTTAGGTCTATAAAGGCAAAGTCGGAACAAGATCAAAGGCGAATATAAATCCAAAGACTTCTATAATTCTCATGGCATTCAACCCAATGGATTGGCTCAATCAATGGTCACCAACGTTGCTAGGCATTTGGTTAGTTCCATGCTAGTAGGTATCTGGTTTGAATCCCCCTGGGTTAGGCACACTAGTCTATGTCGCCGAGTTTACTAATGAAAGAAAGGAAGCATCACTAGAGGTTTCCCTGCAAGGTTTTCCTTGGAAAAAAAAGATCTCGTGACATTCTGTAATGTCCCTTTCCAAATAAGAGCTCCAGAGAGGAGGCTTAATGGTCTAAACCGCCCCGTTAGACTATATCCAGGGCCAAAGAGGGGTAAACATGGTTACTAGAGGTCACTCCAATCACAGGTGTTATATTCGGAAAGTGACATTGAGCTAAAAAGGGTTAAAAGCGCTTTTAAGTCATTATGAGCTAAAAATAGAAGTCAACACTAAATTAGGGTTTCAGCAATGATTTAGAGTTTTGGAAGTCAACAGTGAATTAGGGTTTCAGCATGATTTAGGGTTTTGGAAAGCTATAAAGGAAGGGTCAGCGACCTAATTCATCATTATGCAGATTATGACTTGTCATTGAGGAGAAGAGGC
>ML802685.1:45155-57976 GCA_009831015.1 Picea engelmannii | reverse complement strand
GCAATTTTAATGTGTAACTCCTCTAACCCTTGGTCTCCCTTGAGTGACTCTTCACTTTCCCTTGAGATCAACGATCACGACTTAATCATCTGTTGAAGTCACTTAAGTCACTAAAGTGACCCACAACCTCATAAAGGCACTTTTACACATTAAAAATAAAAGGCTCAACTTTATAAAACCACTTTATAAAGTTACTTTATAAAAACACATTATAAAGTCACTAGGGAGAAAATGTGCTCGATCACTTCCACAGCTGGGCGTCGCCTATGCAAAAGTACCTCCGAGCTACCAAATCTAACAGTCCCTCTTAGCGAGAAAGGTACTTCTGGTATCTCCACCAGAATCCCTCTCCAACTCATCCGTTGTCGTAGTCGCTCCCTCTATACTAGAAGCCTCTGCTCCCTTTGAACAGGAAGCCACTACTCACACTATACTGGAAGCCTCTGCTGCTACCTCCATTGATCCATGAACTAAAGACATGCTCCTAGGAGACTTCACACTCTCCTAAGCATCCATCTGTGTCCACTCATACCTGTTGAGTCCTCTGAGAGTCCCGAAAGAGGACCGAGTCCCCGGTATCAACTCTCTCTCCCGTGCAACCTGCCCACTCTCTGACACAGAATCTGAAACTAGAAATCCACTAGAGCCAACAACAGGTTGTCTCAGCAACCTGTATAACATACTCTCCCTGATGCCAAGCCTCATTGTTGCATCCTAGGTATCTTCTCCCTCTGAACATATGAGTACCTGTCCATCCTCGAACATAATTGCATACCTCGTCCTCCAAAACTGACACAGAAAACAGATTTACCTTCAGCTTTGAGACATGCGACCCCCATCATTGCATGCGTGGTGTCGACCCCACTATCCACATGCATGTCTGGCTCTGTCTCTGACACACTAAGGAACATTGACCTCATTCCCTATCATATGGCTAGATGCACTTCTTGTCTTGTGAGGTGGCCCAATCACTGGACTTCTTCTTCCCCTTACTCTTTCCTGCAAGAGCAATATTTGGTTCCTTTCTACAGCAGAATAGACCCTAGCCCAAGATCTATCCTTTGATCTTGTTGGCTGCTATACTCACTAGCTGCCTCCAACTGGAAACCTTCTTCTAGAAACCCTCACGACAAGAATCTTTTACCCTTCCCTTCTTCCAAGCAAATGCCCCAGCAAGTCAACAATAAAGCATTAAACCCAATGCTGAACTGTACTTAATGAGCAGAAACACTAAATGACATAGATCTGAAACTAAAACCAGCAGCGGAATATCAATGAACAGTAGACAGATTCATACATTTGGCACATAAAAATCTGGGCAATGCCCCTTTGGAAGAAACCACAAGAAAGATATGACAGCTTTAAGGAGATCTCTTTATTGAACTCAAACAAATACACAGAGTTTACAACAGAAAGTAGCAACAAAATAACTCAACATATAAACATGAAATGGGTGCCAACAGACCTCCTCAGTTTGCGTGCCAAAGACCCCGGCAACTCTTAGACTACAAAATCTGCACTCAGATTTTGATAAACAGGTCTGCAAGCTGCCTTCTCATAAACAGCAAACTTTCTTCGATTTCTGTGCACTCAAACTGTACTTTTCAGCACTGATTTGACACAGCTAGACACCCAGAAAATCGTGCCAAGCCTTTGCCTCGATTTATGTGTCTAAATACTGTTGTACGGCCCTCAAAACAATGCAGTACAGCCTCATTTATGCTGACTGCTGCATTTCTAGGAATGTGTGCAAACTTCCTCCTAGAAATTTGCACCCTCCACTCGCTGTGCGGACTCCTCAATCTCTAAAGAAGTGCACCCTCCCCTTGCTGTCACTCCTCTTTACTTCAGAGCTCAATCTCCCTTGGTCTCTCTGAATGACCCTTCAGCTTCCTCACCAAGCTCTCCTCAAAGTGTGTGCCCTCTCTCCCTCAAGTGCTGCCTTTATGCAATTTTAATGTGTAACTCCTCTAACCCTTGGTCTCCCTTGAGGGACTCTTCACTTTCCCTTGAGATCAATGGTCACGACTTAATCATCCGCTGAGGTCACTTAAGTCACTAAAGTGACCCACAACCTCATAAAATCACTTTTACACATTAAAAATAAAAGGCTCAACTTTATAAAACCACTTTATAAAGTTACTTTATAAAACCACTTTATAAAGTTACTTTATAAAAACACATTATAAAGTCACTAGGGAGAAAATGTGCTTGGTCACTTCCGCATGTTGGGCGCCGCCTATGCAGAAGTACCTCCGAGCTACCAAATCTAACAAAAACACGAAGGGGGGAACAATATTATAGTTTCCACATATTGAAATGGATTATAATCCCCACACTCAATTGATATGTATTTTTATCGTGTTTAAAATTTAAATAATAAGGATTTATAAAGAATTGGAAATTTTGGCTTCAAGTTTTAGTAAAATGTTAAAAATGCAAGAAGCCTGCATACAAATGTTCTAAGTTTGAAAATACAGCTGCAAGCACTATCAAAATCACTCTGCATTTTGAATACTACAATGGTCAACCTGAGTTAATAGCTTTACAAATACATTAAACGTTAAAAAACTGATTCTCTGAGATGCAAATCAGATGCAACTGCTGACAAATACGTGCATAGGGATGCTAGACAGGACAATCATGCAATGGACTGTAGAATAACAGCAGTGAATATGCGATGTAATTGATTTACTGTAACTAAAATTTCCACCATCCACAGAACCCTTTCAACATACAAATATGTACACTAATGATTAAATTTTAAGTTCATTAAATGCACACAAAATATACTGAAACCATACATTGTAAGTCACAAGGAACAAAACAAAACCAGAAAAGACAATAAAGGGACTTGTATAACAGGGAGGGGGCATTTGATAGGGGAGGACACAGGCATGCAGACAGTGAAGCTTAACACGAACAGGCTCTAAGTAACAGCCCTCTAATCAAGAAGTATTAATTCAAACCTAAACCTATATTCATGGCAGTTACGACCAGATATAAGAATTACTGCACTTTCATGTCAACTGGTAGTCAAGCATATGTATATTAAGTAGCATAGACAAATCTTAACCCCAGATCTATTATAACCAGAGAGGAATCTATGCTAGTATAGTCAATCAGGTTTCATATCTGATGCAAAGCATTGATAATAAGAAAAGATAAAGATAGTTTTATTAGAGTCAAACAAAAGACCACCGAAGTAGCTCAAAGGGACTAAAAAAGTACGTTCAGTGTCAATACAAAGTAGAAGTACCAAGGCATCTCCTAGAACAATGCTAAAAGCAGAAAAATGATAATGTCTAAGATCTAAGTACTGGCTACAGACTAGCCTCAACATGTCTAACTAAAGAAAAGCTAAAAGAGAGAGCACAATCAGTGTTGCATGAGTTCCCAGAACGCAGGTACATTGGGTGCGTTGATACGAGTATCTGGTATGGGTAGAAGCTTTGCCCAAATTTGCAGGAAATGACAGGTTGGGAGGGGCAAAAATATATTTAAAAATATGTAAAAATAAATTAAAAATTGAAATAGAACATAATTGATTAATTTCATAACTTAGACTATTCTAGCCTTTTAAGCTTCTAGTGGTGGTCATATCGTGTATTCAATCATTGTAAATTTGCTCACACCCCTATGTTCATGTTCATATATGCATAGATTGGGTTTATGTGACATTAAATCAGTCATTTACTGACTATGTGTTACACCTCACATTGTATGAGGTCTGTGTGTTATACCTCACATTGTATGAGGTTCCACATTGTGATTTTCATCACATTTGTGGAGATCTGGTGCTGGTTCCTTGGAGCTTTTGGACCAACTTGGGGGGTTCATCTTCATTGAGCCCCTTTCTTCATGAACTTGGATCATTTGATGGAGATTTTTGGTTTGGGGGAGTCTCACTTCTCTTTGGCTGGATGATTGTCGTCGCTGCTTGGTGGTCTTCTCGCATGTGCTTGCCTTGTTGATCACCCCTTGGTTGCACTTTTGATGGACATGGAGCATACTATCTCATTATGCTGATTTGGTATATATACTTATCTTGGATATGGATGATGATTCTAGCCACCCAAGGGGTTAGATGATGATGTTAGGAGGTAGATGTTTCATGATGTTGGTGTCACTAGGATGGGGTGTTCTACATGGTCCTCTGTGTTGAATGTGTGATGGGGAACACACTTGATAATTCGATGGGATTATCATTTCTTTATGTCCCCTTTCTCTTATGATGCTTGCTATGATAGGATGATTCATGTTGCCTTTGTGGGATTTTCCTAGGTGATTTAACTTTATGATGTAACATTTACTAGACATCACCTAGGGGGGATTGTGTTTTATGATGTTAGTGTTAAATTTACCCCTATAACTCAGTCACTGAAATAATTGCCAATAATTTACTCAAACACAGAAATTATAATAGCTAATATAATTCTGGAAATTATGCCGATTACCTACAGCTGAGTTATAAATCAGATTTTAACAGTAGAAGCATACACAGAAATCACACACAAAAAATGGACAACACAGGAAGTACCCTGGAAACCCCAGTGTGGGGAAAACCAGCAAAGAGGGGGCTTTATTTCGGCTCTTGAAAGAAGATTACAGCAGCATACAAGATGAAATTTCTTATTTCGGCTAGATTCTGGACTGTACAGACCAGCCTGTATGGCCCAGGTACGGCCTGTACGATCTGTCCAAAACCTGTCTGCTGCTGCTGGTCGAATTTGGCCCCAATTCGGCCTCTTTTCCTCTGCCTAAGCTGCCCAAAAAAAAGGCCTGCTAGAAGCTGTTGTAGCTGGCCTGAGTTTGGCCTCCCTTGCTGCACAGGATGGCCTGACTTTGGCCTCTGCTGGCTGCCGAAAAGCTGGCCCAGAACTCGCCCTTCTCTGCTGCTGATCCTCCTCTTCTCTCCCGGCCAAGCACCCCTCTCTCCCTCACTTGCTCAACCTCACAAATGAGAATGTGTTCTGTTCTCTCATCCTCAGCCTCCTTTTATCTCCCTAGCAGCCCCCCATCCTCTTTGACATGTGTGCCAAGGCTTGGCCTCGATGGCTGAGAGTTGGGGCTGCTGGACCCCACTCTCCACTAGGAGGTGCGCCCTCCTTGGTCTAGGTCCCACAAACCACCCAGCCACCTTCATGAGGTGCACCCTCTCTCTTTGGGCCCCACATTCCACTCAAGGAGGAATTTGCTGAAAGCCTAAACCTAAGGCTGAGATAAACAAAGTTGATCTAGGTTATTTAAGGTGTCCCTCAGCTGGCCTAGGACACACAGGCACAGCTAAGACACCAAACCGAGCTAAAACTAACACTCCCTCTTAGAGAGGAAGGTGTCTCCACCAGGATCAATCTCTAATCCAATCAAATCTGTTGTTGTTGTTGTAGTTGCTCCCTCTGAACTAGAAGATCCACCTGCTACTTCTGCTCAACCATCAATGTCAAGTCATACCAACTGACTTTCTTTGACACTGATCTGTGATCCAGGATCCCCCTGGACCCACCTACAAGCTATCCCAGCACCCTATACATCATACCTTGCCTAATGCCAAGCCTAGCTGCTGCATCGAAGGCTGCTCCCTCTACTCGTATGAGCACACGTCCATCAACGCACATTACATCACACCCCATATCCTCCAGACCTGATATAGAGAGCAAGTTAACCTTCAACTCTAGCACATACATCACCTTATCCGCCTCCAAAGACACTCCTGACACTAGCTGGAATCTGACACATCCAACCCCCTTTACTGCATGCCTGGTGCGCGTCCCATTCTTCACATGGCAGTCTGAGCCCATCTCTAAAACACTAAGGAACATTGACCTCATTCCCATCATATGCCAAGATGACCCATTGTCCACAAACCATGCCTGGTGCACGTCCCATTCTTCACATGGCAGTCTGAGCCTGTCTCTAAAACACTAAGGAACATTGACCTCATTCCCATCATATGGCGAGATGACCCATTGTCCACAAACCATGCCCTGTTGTCCTCAGACTTAGCCAATCTGCAGCTACTAGAAAGAGTGGCAACCAGAGAAAATTTGTCCTCGAATTTCTCTGCAAACGCATCCATCTCAATAGATGTTGTAGTTGCTACCTCCAACTCCTTCTTGTTAGGACACTTGTTGGCATAGTGGCCAGTTTTGTGACATGCAAAGCATCTCACTTTTCCCATGTCCCTAGAGCCTCTTGCTCCACTGCTCTCCTTTGCATGAAGAGCCACATTCTCCTCCTCCTCACTCGTTCGCTGACTAGCCTAAGATGCATCCACTCGCAACTCCTCTTGGGTGAAGTCATCCCACAACCTCTCCCAATCAGGGAGTTTCTCCCGTGCAACCACCCCTCGGACAAACACATCCCACTGCTTGGTGAAGCCATTCAAGGTTGTCCTCACCAGCTCAATTTCATCCACGGTCTCTCCCACTACTACAAGTTTATCTTGAATCTGAGTGAACTTTGTGAGGCCACAGTCTCTCCCACTACTACAAGTTCATCTCGAATCTGAGTGAACTTTGTGAGGGAAGTGACCACCGACTCTCCCTTGGCCATCTTCGTGCTTCTCAGCTTCTCTCTGAGCAGCATCTTTCTACTCTAGTTGTCAGACTAGTATAGCTTTGGGAGGGTCTCCCACATTTCCCTTGCTGTCTTCTTGCCAGACAAATGTGGAATGATATGGTGGTACTTGACACCATCCACAAGTATCCTTTTGGCCTTGGCATCCTTCTTGGCATGGGCAACTAGCTATACTTGATCAGTTGGGGCTGCCACTTTGCCTTCTGCAATTTCCAACAGCCCATTCTCCTCCAGCACCAAGCTAATTCGCTCCCTCCAAGGACAGAAATTTGAGGCTCCATCCAGCCTGTCCTCAACCCTCAAGCCTGCACTGGCCATTTGAGTCTGTTGCCCCGTTTCACCCACACTCTTCCTGGTCACACATCCCACTTACTGATTTACTCCTACTCTGCACAGCAAGTCACTAGGTTCTTTCTGTACTCAGAGGTTGCGCTTTGATACCATGTTAAATTTACCCTTATAACTTGGTCACTGAAATACTTGCCAATAATTTATTCAAACACAGAAATTATACTAGCTGATATAATTCTGGAAATTATGCAGATTACCTACAACTGAGTTATAAATCAGATTTTGACAGCAGAAGCATACACTGAAATCACACAAAAAAAATGGACAACACAGGAAGTACCCTGGAAACCCCGGTGTGGAGAAAACGAGCAAAGAGGGGGCTTTATTTCAGCTCTTGAAAGAAGATTACAGCAACATAAAAGATGAAATTTCTTACTGAAATTTCCCAGCAGAATACACTTCCTTCCCTCAGCAAATTCGCCCAACTGATGGTTGTACGGCCCAGCTAGATTATGGACTGTACGGACCAGCCTCTACGGCCTGTGTATGGCCCAGGTACGGCCTGTACAAAAACTGTCTATTGTTGCTGGTCAAATTTGGCCCTGATTCGGCCTCTTTTCCTCTGCCTAAGCTACCCAGAAAAAAGGCCTGCTAGAGGTTGCTGTAGCTGGCTTGAGTTCGGCCTCCCTTGCTGCACAGTATGACCTGACTTTGGCCTCTGTTGCCTACCCAAGAGCTGGCCCAGAACTCGCCCTTCTCTGCTGTTGATCCTCCTCTTCTCTTCCAGCCAAGCACCCCTCTCTCCCTCACTGGCGCCCCTCTTGGACAAGAACCCACACTCCACTGACAACCACCTTAGAGGCGCACCCTCCTTGGTCTAGGTCCCACAAACCACCCAGCCACCCACCTTCATGAGGTGCGCCCTCTCTCCCTGGGCCCCACGTTCCACTCAAGGAGGAATTTCTTGCAAGCCTAAACCTAAGGCTGAGATAAAAAAAAGTTGATCTGGGTTATTTAAGGAGTCCCTCAGTTGGCCTAGGACACACGGGCACAGCTGAGACACCAAACCAAGCTAAAACTAACAATTAGTACCCTCATTGATATGTTATTTTCTAAGTTTGAGTTAGAAAGGGGGGTACTACATATGATTTGATGGTGATCTAACCTTTTCCTAAGGTTGGATGATGAATTTTGATATAATAATCCCTTGATGGTGGTGCACCTTAGGTTGGAATTTATGTTTTGTTGTTAACATGGTGGAGTTTTGCTAGGGAGAACATCTTTTATTTACATGGTAAAACACTTTATTAGAGTGCACCCTTCATTGGCACACATGTTCATAGTGATTTAATCAGTTGGTGACTATTTGGAGGGGGACTATGGTTTTATTTCAGCATTAACCTTTGTGCACACATGTTGAGGTTGAATTAACTATTCAATGGTTAAATTAATCTAATTTATCCAGATTAAGGTTAAAAGCTTGGGCGCCCTTCTTCATTGGCTTCCTTTCACACTTGAAGGGGTTAGTTGGAGGTGGTTCTGGAGGCCTTTTATTGGGAATCGTGTGGCATACTTGGAGGGCCACACATGTGGCACATTACATGCATTTACTTGGTCATCTTACTATATTTGGACATAACCTTGGAGGGAAAACTTGTGGAGACACTTCTTGCTATTTTTGGATGTGTATATTTATTTATTTCATGGAATTTTGGCATGATCAAAACCCTTAATTGCCCTTATCTTCCTAGATTTGTTTTGTTGGTTGTTACCCACTTACTATTTTGGGGTTTGACTAGTTCATCTTGCACATTCCACCATGGAGTTGGTTGCCTTGGGATTTGCACATGTGGATTGGTTGCATGCATCTTGTGGATTTATGTTTTTAGAGATTGGTTATGGAGCATTCTCCTAGGAGGAATATTCTATCGTTATATTTCTCATGCACCTTGGAGGGCACACTTTGTGAGACCTTCTGGGTGGACCCTTGAGCACATCCTCCCAGACTAAAGAGTATTTTATTTTTTGCATGCATCCATTCTTTGAGGGTGAATTCTATGTGGACCCATTTAGCATTTGACTTGGTATAATACCTATTTTTGGATGGTGCATCCTCTCTTGGAGGTTATTGTTGCATATTATCACCTATTTTTCGATGAGGGCGACCTCTCTTGAAGAGTATAGCGTCCACGGGCTTTGATATTGTCAACCATTGATCTAACTATCCAATATTTTACTATTTGTTGACTTGTCATGGAGTTAGTTAGAAAGATAATATATTTTATTGTATGAGAGACTTAACTCACTCTATATGAAGAATTGGTAATTGGCAATTGGAGGTTTGGGAGTTAGAGAAGTGATGAAGTATCAAGCTTAGGAATTGAAGTTTGATGGAGCTCCTTTGTACTACCACTCTTGAAGATTAATGGAGGATTGAGGTATTGATCCACTTTGATGTATGGTTTATTTATGATCTTCAATTTGTTGTTCGTGTTGTTGTAGATTCTTCTTGTTGTCATTCTTTTATAACGGCTTAGTAATGAATTTATTCATCTAGGAGTAAGGCAACTTGAGGAGGTTCTCCCTTTTGTTTTATTTGCTGTTTTATTTCTATACTTGTTCTCCTTTATTCTATCAACTAAGTTGCAGATTTGGAAGCACATTTCAGCCATAAAACAGCATCTTTATAATCTGATTGATGCGTAGCAATCTTAGCCCTCCAAGACTAGTTTTCTAAAACACGTTTTCAGCAAATACTTAAGGTGACAGTGGGTATCAAATTAGGCCCTTTCTACCTTAAGTGCACTCCTTAAATATAAATGTATCAAATAGTTTCTTCATCTATTAATTAGTGGAAGATGGTAAACAAGCCTCTTCTACCATATGACCTACTTCAAAGTAGTTGCTTGTGACACACTAGTTCTCTCATTTATCCAATGCCTTGCCACTCTATTGGCCCATTACTGATAGGCACTGGTTTCCTTCCATCTCTTTCCATTCTTTGTTCTTTTCCTTCATTTTCCTATCTTGTCCTTATCCCATTTCCATTCGATCCCATTTCATATATTACAACTACCACCTGTTTTGCTTAGGCTAACTCTTCATTAAATCACGCTGTGCCCCCATTCTATAGCCTAGCAATCCTACCTTTTAGGGAAGCCCCCCTTGAGCTGGAGAAGAGCCAACATAAAGAGAGAAAAAGAGCTATTTAGGTTACAGTGGGTAGCCTTCTTGAGTTGCACAAACTAGCCCCTTGATGCTTGGGACTTTACATCATTTGGGGGTGCTAGATTTTGTTGTAACACTGTGCATGACTATATATAATATATATTTAGTGCCATGGTATGCCCCTTCATGCTTGGGACTTTACATCATGTGGGGGTGCTAGATTTCGTTGTAACACTGTGCAAGACACAATATAATATATATTTAGTGCCATGGTATGTTTTGTAAATTTGACCTACAACTGTCCCACTCTATGAGTTTGTTAAAACAATTAATGCTAATAGTGCTAGGGTCTATTATTGCTCCCAACAGTGGTTAGTAACTCTACCTTTTTTTAGATAGTAACCACTGCCTATTTCTCATGTGAATGAACTAGTTGTTTCAACTAACATCAAACTTTCAAAGTCTTTGACATTTTGAGTTTGATGTTTTTTATGATCCTAAATCGCTATATCAATCAACGGGAATAACGTGAGCTAGCTATAAACATTAAAGACATGAATTAGAGTTTTTCAATATCTTAGTAATAGTGTAGAAAGATCCATATTTATGCCTATATTTTGAGTGTGAAAATATCTATATAGCTAGGAGGGGCGAGCCCCCTTAATTCATACAACCTTGAAAATTTTAAAAATGGCATTATTGATAGATGCAATTGGTTTTTTTGGTGCTTTTTTAACATTGGAAACAACGATGATAAAAATGATTTTTCTCCTTTTTGTTAGGATTTTGGGCCCCAAATGGTCAGGAGCTTGTCAAAGCTCCCTGACTATCAAGGAGCTTCTGGAAGCTCCTAAACAGACAAGGAGCTTCTATAAGCTCCCAAAAACAAAGGGAGCATTTCCAACAAGATCCAAAGCTCTAAGGAGCAGGGATACGTCGGGTTTGGGCTGCCGAAGACCTGGGAGCAGTACCCATGCTACTATGAGTGTAATCCATTGGTGAAAAGGCAGAAAGGCTACAAATGAAATTTTGTCTTAAATCAAGGGAAGTAAGCTACATGTCAACTATATATATATATATATATATATATATATTTCTGTCTGTAGACACATACGAGTGTGTGTGTGTGTGTGTGTGACTCAATGATTGGAATCAACTAGATGAATGGAAAAAGCAGAATGGAAAACCCGGTACTGAGTCCAATTTATGACGAAGTTAAAGTATCTTTATCTGTGTTTAATTCAATTTGCTTTGAACATGTCTACAGAGAATTTAACAGGGAAACGGACTCTCTGTCCAAGGAGGGGCTTCAGCTGGCTACTGGTGCAGGGCTCTGGAGGGAAAACAAGGATGGTGATATCCTTCAGGAACACTATTTCACCATTCTTGTCTGAAGATTCCACTGACAGCCAGCTTTCAGATGACAATCTGGATTGACATATTATTTTGATTTTGAGACTAAAGATAGGACCTGTTTTACTGCAGAAAGTTATTTAAGCAGATGCATCTTATATTTCTTTGTATCAAAGAAAATATTCAGCTTGTATGAACAGTCAATAGGGAATAATAAAGATATTGCTGGAGATTTTCTTTATTACCTGAATTTTGCTATGCAGAAGACATGCGATGACATTTACTTGGTCATCCTCTTTGTTTTCTTCTTGAGATGAGCAAAACATTGACTCTCTCTTAATGCTGTAAGCATATACAAAATGTATTTTTCTTTCAACTCAAATAAAAGATACGATTTTTTGTCAATTGGGTCTAGCTTGTGTGGTTGTGGGATGGAGTGTTATCCTCCCTACCCAGGTTCTATTCCTGTTAATGACATGTTGAGCTCATAATGAGTATATTGTTGTAATGGCTTCAAGCCCTGTTGTTGACTTGGCATTGTGCAAACAAAGAATCTAGGGTTTACCCTGGGTACCATCCTCGAAATGAGGAAGTAACCAGGAGTTTTCCCCGGGAGTTGTTACCTGGAAAAACACACACATATATACGATTTTTTTTCCAGGGGGAAAAAATATGTCAGTCTTTTATTTTTTTATTTTATGGGGCGGACAGTCATACAATTATTTATTTTATTTTGAAACTAAAAGATTGTATCGAGTCAGCCTTACAAACACAAAGCATTACACGAAAGTGCAAAATTACAAGGATCTCCCCCCTCCTGAGATGTAGAATGTGCCTCTCAGCACAATAAGACAACTTTTAGTGGTTGCCATGGGCAGATATATATATATATATATAATGTGCCTCTCAGCACAATAAGACAACTTTTCGTGGTTGCCATGGGCAGATATATATATATATATATATATATATTTATATATATATGTAGAATGTGCCTCTCAGCACAATAAGACAACTTTTAGTGGTTGCCATGGGCATATATATATATATAAGCCACAACCTTAAAACACTGCAAAAAATGTAAGTTTATTCTAGTCGCTATCATGGCAAGATATTGGTGTGTACCTGACCTGATATATATGATGTAAGTAAGCCCAGGCTGTGGCCCACACCACATCCAGTTTCTTGAATGGGGAACAGGGGGGGAGTGTCTGGATCAGCTGGGGCACAACAAAAATCTAAAAATATATATAAAAAATAATTAGAATTCCCAAAAGACATGAATGGTGAAATAAAACTAATTTACTGCATAAATATCAACTTATAGAAATAAGCAAGTGCCAAGTGGCAAGGACCAATTACAAAATCAAATATCATAATATGCATATTCACATGCCCAAGGTTCAAAACTTCAAAAAAATTAAAAGTAT
>ML802685.1:6302-34812 GCA_009831015.1 Picea engelmannii | reverse complement strand
ATTATATATATATATATATATATATATATATATATATATATATATATATATATATTATAAAAATTGGATTTTTTTTAATTGAATAATTATTCAATTTGAGTTAAAAAAATTATTTAAATTTGATTGAAATTTTGTCAAAAATCATTATTTTATTAGATTACTAAAAATTTTAACTATAAAATTTTGTTTTCAGGTTTTGATTTATTTTAAAATAATTTAGATGATAAAAATTTCAAAAAAATGTGAATAAATCAAGGTGGAACTTTACCTCGTTGAATTATATAGAATTATATATAGAGAGCTTTTCCACTTATTAACTCTATGTTTGAAAATAACTTTACAATAATGTATCAATCACACAACCATGATAATTGTCTAATTATCCTCATTATAAATTGCAATTAAGATATGATAAGTTTTGCCACCATTGAAAAAAGAAAAAAAAAAAGAAAAAAACTTAATATTACTTATATTAAATAATTAATTATTCAATAAAAAAAAATTAACACCATTACTATTATTTAGCCAATGATTACATGTTTATTGTAAAACACATCTCTTTTTGAATTATGATGATGATGATGATGATTAACGTCCACTAAGACCGAATTGGTCTATTGGACCTTAAGAGGGTAAGTGATTACTTGTGATTCTTTAGAATTTTGTTTCTGTACTCGAAAAGTATTAAGAGAAGTTTTCCAAGATCACCATACTTTTGTTGAGTTAAGAGGTTAGGAAGGTTGGTAGTGTGATAAATATTTTGAAAATGAGATCTAATATGGGTATAGGCTGGACAATCTAAGAGAAAGTGTTTTTCATCTTCAACCTTCTTAGTGTCAAAAAGGTGACACACTCTTTCATCTCATGGCATTTTAGGAATTGACCAACGCCCAGTTTCACTATGGAACTCGTGAGAATTTGTTCTTATCTTAGCAATGCTTATTTTTTTCTTTACACTTGGCAAAACAGATAGATAATTTTGATTATATATATATATATATATATATATATATAAGCATTTACTACTTATAAAAAGTGGATTTTTTTAATTGAATAATTATTCAATTTGAGTTAAAAAAATTATTTAAATTTGATTGAAATTTTGTTAAAAATCATTATTTTATTAGATTAATAAAAAATTTAACTATAAAATTTTGTTTTCAAAAGTTTTGATTTATTTTAAAATAATTTAGATGGTAAAAATTTAAAAAAAAAAAGTGAATAAATCAAAGTAAAACTTTACCTCGTTGATTTATATATAGAGAGTTTTTCCACTTATTAACTTTATGTTTGAAAACAACTTTACAATAATGTATCAACCACATTTTATGTAAAGTTAAACTCATATAAAATTGATGATGATAATGATGTATTTTGATTTCCTTTAAACCATCTAAGTGTATAAAACCTAAACAAAGAAAAAATTAATAAAGAAAACTAGAAAATTAAAGCCGTGAAGTCATGTCTTTATAGATTTGTTTAGATGTGAGAATAGATTTATAATAAAGTCTTGAATTTAGCTAGAGTTGTTTTAATTTATAATTCTATCAATCAAATTTTGATCAAAGATACATTATAAGCACGTCTGATATCAATTCAACTTATCTCTTCTTTAATAATATAACAATTTGATTAATGATGATGATTACCAACTTTGATGGTTTGGATTTTAAGAAAATTGATAACTAACTATTTTTGTTTAAGCATTTTGTTTTTAGATCGAAGAATATTTAATAAAAGGTTTTCTAGTTTTTTTTAGTTTTTATGAATTAATATTTTATGAAGATTGTTAGTGTTACAAATGTTGTAAAATTGAATCTTAATGTGCATATAAGAAGGGTATTATTAAAAAAAAGGAAGTTATTTATTCTCCATTTTCTTAATATCACAAAATTACTTTTTTTTTCCAATATATTTTTCCTATACTTCATTTCCTCATGACATCATAAACTCTCTTTAAATCTAATAGTAATAGTGCTTTTGATATTATTAATATTTTGGAGAGTATCCTCCTTTTAAATCTTTCCATGTTTTAGTCAAGAAAGTATATCCTTATATCTCTCTTATACTTCATTTCCTTATAACATCATAAATTCTCTTTAAATCTAATAGTAATAGTGCTTTTGATATTATTAATATTTTGGAGAGTATCCTCCTTTTAAATCCTTCCATGTTTTAGTCAAAAAAGTATATCCTTATGTTATTCCTTATAAGTGTAAAATGATATTGACTAGAATTTAAAACAATAATAAAAAACATTTTACCTTTATATTAAATAATTTATATTTATTACCTACTTAATCATATCTACCAATGATATATCGAATGACTTCATTCATTAATTTACATGTGGTAAGTTGAGTGACTTCATTCCTCACTCTCTTTATAACAATAGCATTTAATTAAAATATATATATATATATATATATATATATATATAATATTATTTAATATATAAGGTGAACTCCGCATACCCTATATTGTACAAGGACTTTTCATGTTTAGTAAAGCTCCAATCAAGGGGATTATGGGTTATTCAACATTATGGCGTGTATTTTAAAGCAATTTTATTGTTGTGTAAAGGAACTTTGTGATTTTACTAAGGTTCTCAATGTGGCGTAAGTAGATGGGCTTTCTTTATTCTCTTATGTACAAGCTCACCCACTTGATATTCTAAAAGACTTTTTTAAATGACGATTGGATGTAAAACAATATTTTGAATTTGACAAAATATTCTCAACCATAAACAATTTGAAAAGACAACGCACGGATAACGTTAATAGTTTGAGATTTTGTATTGGGTGGGAAGTGCTAACTAGTGCATAATAATGGTTGGCATTAATGGGTATTTGGTCAACTTTATTAATGTTGCAAGATGGATTTTTGTTGGTTTTATCTATGTACAATGGCATCTTTGTATTTATGTTTTTTAGTGTTTTATGTTTGAGATAATGTAATAAATTAATAAGCATTTGGAGATCATTGTATAGTACTGTTGGTATCTTGTATGTATTGAAATTCTTTATGTTTAATGAATAATTCGATGGTCGTTTTAATGATCCACATTTAACTTTTTATGTACACTTTATTCTTTTGTTATCTTATCATGAGCATTGTATTTGGGAAATATGTTGTGGACCTATTGTCAATTGGATCTAGCTTGAGTAGTTAAGAGGGGAAGTTGTTATCCTCCCTACCCGGGTTCAAATGCCACTTGTGACATGTTTGCCCCTCACGGGTCAATTGGGATTGTGTGGTACCATCAGTTTCACTCTCGCTTAAGTGCTTAAGCATGGGATGAGATGTTTCAAACATTTTTAGCCCCAAGGGTTAGCTCAATTGATTGAACCATCCACTCAAGGCACGTTGTTGATGAGGAGGCCATAGGTCACAAGTATAAATACAATCAAATTCCTTAGGGTTACTAGCGACTGTTGTGGTTGGTGGCTGATTTTCCCTCCATCCGGATATTCTAGGGAAGAGGGGGGGCATCTTGCGAGGTTTTCCTTGGAAAAAAATATTGTAGAGGTCTCTTTGCAAGTTAATATTTTCTACTAATAAATATTTCCACACGTTATTAGGATCTCCATTCTGGGTAACAATGGTATCAAAGCATTGTTTGCATTAAGGGGATGCCTTTGTTGTAAAGTTGAAGAAACTCGAGATCTTGAATCATTGTGTTAGACAAGAGATGTCATTTTTTAAGTCATTGAGTTTCATTGTGCATGAGTGTGGAGGTTGTTGCACCTTTGCTAACTAATGTTTAGATATATATGACTAGGGAGCTTCACTTCATGTGTTGCAATAGTTCATATTCAGTGAGAGGTTATGAGACTATGGTACAAAATGGATATTAAACAAGTGAAGGATTGAGAAATTTCTTGACCACCACTTCAACCTTTTGGAAATTGAAAATGGAACATTTTCTTATTGATGGAGAGTTCAAGGATGGTATCATGAATGATCCAAATTGGATATGCACGACAACCATTGGTTATCGGCTTAGGCTCTACGAGGATCAACATAGGCAAGGTTTGAGGCTATGGACGAGGTAGGAGATAAGGTTGATGGTGTGATGGGACCCATGCCATCCTGACCAATGTCCACACCTTCTTTAATATACTACTCTCGATGAGCATGGGAAATGTAAGTAGTTGAAAAGAAAATGTATTGGAAAAAAAATGAGAAGGAAAAAAAAAGAGGAATTGTGTATTTAAAAAATAGAACATGAGAAACTATTCCTCGAGTACCTAATGGGAAAAGACAAAAGAGGAGAAGCCAATGCTAGACTTGGGGAAGTTCAAGACTTAGGGACGCCTAGACTTCCAGCTAACCCCCCCAGCTAAGCTAATCTTCTATTTACTCTTGCACCATAAAGGAAGGGAGATTCTTTAGCTAAGAGGGAGAGGAATTGTTGCCCAAATTCCCTTTTGAAGACCAGGAATGGACCAAAGGGACTGAGGGTACTATAGCTTACACATTGCCAAGAAATAAAGAGCCTGGTCGAAGCTAACTAAATTATGGTTTTCCCATTTTGGTTTCCAGGGTAAGTATTGTGTTCTTATGTGATGAATCTCTCTATATGATGTGTTATTTTCTATATGTGGGTTATATGGAAGCTACTCTATATTTAGAATGATACATGTGTTTATTTTAATGGGATGGGAATTCATTCTCGGTTGTAATTACGAGGATATCCTTCATAGTTACATTCTCCATGAGCAAATGAAGAATGCCAACAACCATCTATTCCATGTCATTTGTTTTAATATGAGGTAACATATCCATGGATGCCATTACTTGGTTGTTGCATTATTCTAGCTAGTTTCTAATTCTATCAAGCTTATGATTGTTGGAGAAAATATACCTCAGTGAATTAGTGTATCTCTCATGACAACACATTGTTCCTCACCATTACTTGAGCCCATATGTAGGCATGTTGCACCTTGAGAGGTCATACATTGCCTTTGGCAATTGGTTGAGCCCACACACATGCTATATAGGTCATTTTTGCTTCCATAGAGATTGTATGTGGGTCGTATGCATGGTAAACAAGGTTGCCTCCTACTTTCAGGGTCACACCACTTCATGCTAGGCATGTGAATTATTTGGAAGCTTACAATTTTGTTTCAAGCAGGTGGAATGGCGATTCGTACCACCAAACTAGGAATTGAATTGTTTAACATTACTCCTCTCTCGTACTTTGGCCTCCAACATTTCACTTCAACATGCCATGTCATGGATTAATGGTATGGCTTGGGTGAAGATTTATGAATGGTTATCTTCTCGTAACACTATCTAATAAATGGTTTTAACAAATGGTTATTTCTCATATTATTTAAAACCATTTCATTGTTGGGTTGTTATATTCTTTGTAGTGAAAGTCGAGGTGGATCGACTGACAGTCGAAGTCGAGGTCGATCGACAACAAGTCGAAGGACGAGGTAGTCGACCGGGTAAAGTCAAAGTTGAAGATATCAACAGCAAGTCAACTGACAAGATGTCGAAAGTTGAGTGCGTGAAGACCGAATGAAGGTTGATTGGTAGTCGACTGTAACAGAATCTCGAGATTCACAGAATTTGTAGCCAATGATCTGCATGGATCTGTAACCGTTTTTGGGCGACTTTTATTTAGGGTTTTGCCTACTATAAAGCCTATAAATAAGGTGTGTTGTAATATTGTAAAAGATGATCTTTCTTTGTTAACGTGAGAGGTTAAAAGATAGAGGTCGTCAGTCATGCAAATGTAAGTTGAAATCGCTATAGGGTTGTTCTTGTGTAAGAAAGAGGGTATGATGTCGATTGTGTCTTAGGTGTGGACCAAGGTTAGACATGTAACCTTTTATTTTGAATGAATAAGACAACAAAAGGACAGAACTCTCAAGGAATGTTGGTTTTCCTGGTTTGGGTTTCAAGGGTAAAATATGAGTGTATTGTGTGTTTGCTTTCTCATTTACTTTCTTGATTAAATTTTTCCTCCTCTCTTCTACTAGGTTTAGTTTGAAAGTGTTCTTCATTTCCTGACATGTGATATCAGAGCTTGATTTAACAATCTTGGATCTAAGCTAAACCCTAGGTTCAGTAAGAGTCGTAAGTCAGAAATATTTAAAGATTGTGTTAAAGATCGTGTTAAAGAACGGCAAGTAGCTTGAGAATAGAGATTGAAAAATTCAATGGCCAGAATTTTGAGCTTTGGAAGCTTAAAATTGAAGATCCTCTTGTAGATCAAGAACAATGGACAACAGTCTGTCCAGGTACCATGCCAACAAGTATGTTGACGGGAGAATGGGAGAAACTCGAGAGAAGAGCAAGGAGTACGATTCGACTTTGTCTTGAAGATTCAGTACTACTTAATGTCTCGGGTGAAGATTCATCCAAGAAGCTGTGGGACAAGTTAGGAAGCTTATACCAGTTGAAATCCCTGGTAAACAAGTTGTTTCTTAGAACGAAACTGCATCTTTTGAGGATGAGTGGGGACAATTCGGTCACTGAGCATTTAAATGGATTTAATACCATCATAAGCCAATTATCGTCTGTGGATATTAAAATCACTGAGGAGGAGAAATGTATTAGCCTATTATGTTCTTTGCCAAACTCCTGGGATAGTTTAGTCGTGGTTACAGGGATTAATTCAACTACATTAGTGCTAGAAGAAGTGGTTGCATCTCTATTGTTAGAAGAAATGAGAAGGAAGAACATGGAAGGATTGACCAAAGATGCATTAGTGGTGAGAGGTTGACTGGTATATAGAGATAAAGGAAAATTCTCCGATAGAAAGTCTAAGTTGAAGGGTAGATCTAAATCCTTGGTTCAATCGACAAGAAGACGTTGGAAATGCGGTAAAGTTGGGAATTACAAAAGGTATTGTAAGTCGAAGGCAATGGAAGTTAGTACAGGATCCAATGAGAAGTAGTTGACTAAGAGAAAGACAACTCCAGATAAGGGAGGCGATGTGTACCTGGCGTCGACCAGTGCATAGTCAGATCAAGATGTTTGGTTGATCAACTTAGGAGCATCCTATCACATGACACCACATAGAGAATGGTTCTGTGAATATGAACGATATGAAGGAGGAGATGTGTTCTTGGGGGACGACTCAACAACCAAAATTGTCAGACAAGGAAGAGTTCGACTGATACTGCAGGATGGGAGGAGTAGAACCCTTCCAGGTGTGCTACACATTTCAGGTTTGGAAAAAAACCTAATATCTATTAGCAAGATGAGTGATGCAACGATGCACACTCTATTTAAGAAGGATATGTGCAAGATGGTCAGAGGCACAATGTTATTAATGAAATGAGTTTGGATTGGAACCTTATACAAATTTTTAGGGAGTGTTGACTCGACTGGATGCAACAACATCGTTGTTCCTAAAGTCGAATCAACTTCGACTTGACTCAACTTGACTCGGGCTAAGTTGATTCAACCGGACTCAATTAGTCATCATAAAGTCGACCCGACCATGCCTTGGCATGAGAGGATGGGACACATTGGAGAAAAAGGACTTCGAGCTATGCATAAGAAAAGTATGGTCGAAGATTTTTTTGAATGTAATTTAGAAATTGAATTTTGTGAACATTGTATATATGGGAAACAAAGTCAGGTGAGGTTCCCATCTGGAGGGACAAGGGAAAATGGAATTCTAGAGTTGGTTCATAGTGATGTGCTTGGCCCTGTTTTAGTGCCTTCACTTGGTGGATCCCTATATTATGTCTCCTTCATAGATGATTTTTCCAAGAAGACATGGATATATTTCCTGAGGAAGAAATCCGAGATTTTTGAGAAATTCAAAGAGTTTAAATCTCTTGTAGAAAACCAGATAGATAAGAAGATTAAGGTGTCGAGAACTGACAACGGTGGTGAATTATATGGAAAGGAATTTGATCAGTTCCACAAGTAGTGTGGCATAACACGCCAAAATAACACACCATATACCCCATAACAAAATGGAGTTGCTAAGAGAATGAATAGAACATTGATCAACAAGGCAAGGAGCATGCTCAATGGTGTTGGGATCGTACAAGAATTCTGGGCAGAGGCAGTCGACACTGCAAAATATCTATTGAATATGTCTCCTTCGTCGGCGCTAGTCGACACAACTCCACATGAGGTATGGTTTGGTAAGAAGCCTTCAGTTTCACATCTCAAAGTATTTGGTTGTGATGCATTTGCGCATGTTCCCAAGGAAAAGAGGAGCAAGCTGGATAAGAAGGCAGTCAAGTGTATTTTCATTGGATACAAAGAAGAAATGAAAGGATATAAGCTTTGGGATCCTACATCAAGGAGAATAGTGCACAATCGGGATGTGGTCTTCAAAGAAGTCGGAAGTAAGTTCGAGCTTGAAGAAATTGTTCAAACTGAGAATAATCTAGAGAAGGTGTGGTTTGAATTGAGGAATGAAGAAGTTGATTCAGATGAGTCGACTGAATCAGAAGGAGAGGTAGAACAACCAACCTCGATTGTAAGGAGGTCAGAATAAGTAAGAAAACCAATCAAAAGATATATTCCTCTCGACTTTCATTCTGCATCTGTGTTAACTTCCATCAACGATGAGCCCAAGTCGGTCAGGGAGGAAGTCATCTCAGCATAGGGAAAAATTTGGAAGGACGCCATGGTCGAAGAGATGGAATCCTTGCACAAGAATGAGACATGGGACTTAGTTAAATTACCTAGTGGAAGAAAACATGTTGGTAGCAAATGTGTATTCAAGAAGAAGATGAATGTCGTAGGACAAGTCGAGAAATTCAAATCTTGATTGGTGGTGAAAGGATATTCCCAAGTCGAAGGAGTCGGATTCAGTGAGATTTTTTCCTCTGTTGCAAAATTAACTTTCATTAGAGTACTAATGTCTCTGGTTGCAGCGTTTGATCTGGAAATATATTAGATGGATGTAAAGTCAATGTTCCTACATGGGCACCTAGAAGAGGAAATCTACATGAAACATCTTGAAGGATTTGTAGTAAAGGGCAAGAAAGATTTGGTGTGCAAGCTGAAAAGATCCCTTTATGGTCTAAAACAATCACCAAGGATGTGGTACCAAAAGTTCAACACATACATCCTTAGTTTGAGATTTGTGAGAAGCAAAGTTGATCACTTCATATATTCCAAAGAAGAAGGTGGACGTTTCATATATGTAGCATTGTGTGTCGATGACATGTTGCTAATTGGAAATAACATGAACACAATAAAGGAGGTAAAGAAGTAGCTATCCTCCAAGTTCAACATGAAGGATCTCGGTGCAATGAACTTCATTATGGGAATGGAGATTAAGAGATATCGAGCAGTTAGAAATCTTTGGTTGAACCAGACGAAGTATATTGAACAATTTTAAAACGTTTCAACATGCAGGATTGCAAACCTGTGAAGGTGTTAATTCTTGTGAGAGCAAGGGTAACTGCTAAACAATGTCTAAAGACATGGGAGGAAATAAAGGACATGGCACGTGTTCCTTGTGCAAGTGTTGTTGGTAGTCTAATGTATGCGATGGTATGCACTCAACCATATATTGCCCATGCAGTAGGAGTGTTGAGCAGATACATGTCGACACCTAGAAAGGAGAACTGGACATGTGTCAAAAGAGTATTCAAGTATTTGTGTGGCACAAAAGATTATGTTATATGCTACCAAGGAAAACTTGGAGGTGACAATGAATTAAATGTACATGGATTTGTCGACGCCAATTGGGCTGGAGATCTGGATCGATGAAGGTCGACCAGTGGATATGTGTTCAAGATGTTCGGTAGAGAAATTCGCTGGATGAGTAAGCGACAGATGGTCATAGCCCTGTCAACAATAGAAGCTCATAATCCACTCATGGAATCAAAGAAGCAATATGGCTGCAAAGGTTGTGCTCAAGAATCAAGTTTGTGCAGAAAGCTATGAAGCTAAGTTGCGACAGTCAAAGCGCAATATTTATGGCAAAGAACCATGCTTATCACTCTCAGACTAAGCATATTGATGTACAATACCATTTCGTGAGAGACATGGTGGAAAGCAACAAGGTGTTGTTGGAGAAAGTAGACACATTGGAAAACATAACAGATTCTTTGACGTGGTTCCATTGGACGTGTGTGGAGTCATCTTGGGAAGCCCATACTTGTACATGAGAGATGCCATCTTTAGGAGGAGAGAAAACCAATATAGGCTCATCAAATATGGGGAGGCATATGCCATAAATGCACATAAGAACAAAGCCAAACTCTCTTTGATCAATGTTCATCAGGATAGAAGAATCATTGGTAGCACAAAGAAGTTTGTCTTTTTTTTTTTAGGGAAGGAAAGCAACAAGGAGAAGGCAATGAGTTGGAGATGAATGCATCCTTGGAAGGACATAGTGTCAAGAAACACCAATAGCTACAACAACTAATTGAATCCTACAAGGAGGTGTTCCAAGAACCTCAAGGGCTACCACCCAAGTGAGAGCTTAAGCATGAGATTTAGTTGTTTCTAGAGTCGCCACTGTAAAACATTGGACTATATAGGTGGCCCATCATTGAAGTAGACGAAGTGAAGAGTCAATTGCATCGGTTGTTGGAGTAGGGAGTCATCAGGCCTAATACATCGTTATGGGTTCACCCATTATCATGGTGCCAAAGAAGGACAATAGTTGGAGAATGTACATTAACTACCATGCCTTGAACAAAATCACCTTCAACAATAGATACCCTCTACCAAGGATTGATGACTTGTTGGATCAATTGTGACAAGCCAAGTTCTTCACCAAGCTAGACCTCAAATCAGGTTACCATCATCTTGGGAAGCCCATACTTGTACATGACAGATGTCATCTTTAGAAGGAGAGAAAACCAATATAGGCTCGTCAAATATGGGAATGAATATGCCATAAATGTACACAAGGACAAATCCAAACTCTCTTTGATTAGTGTTCATCAAGCCAGGAGAATCATTGGTAGAACAAAGAAGTTTGTCTTGTTGTTTTTGAGAGAAGGAAAGCAACAAGGAGAAGGAAATGAGTTGGAGATGAAGGCATCCTTGGAAGGATACAATGTCAAGCAACACCAATAGCTACAACAACTAATTGAATCCTACAAGGAGGTGTTCCAAGAACCTCAAGGGATACCACCCAAGTGAGAGGTTGAGCATGAGATTTAGTTGTTTCTAGAGTCACCACTATAAAACATTGGAGTGTATAGGTGGCCCATCATTAAAGTAGACGAAGTGAAGAATCAATTGCATCAGTTGTTGGAGTAGGGAGTCATCGGGCCTAGTACGTCATTATGGGTTCACCCATCATCATGGTGTCAAAGAAGAAAATAGTTGGAGAATGTACATTGACTACCATGCCTTGAACAAAATCACATTCAAGAATAGATACCCTCTACCAAGGATTGATGACTTGTTGGATCAGTTGTGACAAGCCAAGTTCTTCATCAAGCTAGACCTCAAATAAGGTTACCATCCAATGAGAATAAAAGCATAAGATGTGTGGAAGACAATGCTCAAGATGAGACAAGGTTTGTACAAATGGTTGGTGATGCCTTTTGGTTTATGTAATGCACCTGCAACTTTCATGATATTGATGAATGACATGTCGTGTACTTTTATCGACTCATTTGTAATATTGTACCTAGATTACATACTAAGCTTTAGTAATACTTGGCAAGAGCACATATCACATGTGGCATAGGTACTAGAGACATCAAGAAGAATAAGGTGATTGCAAATTTGAAGAAGCGTGAGTTCAAGAAGGAGACCTTGATTTATCTTGGACACATGATCAATGGAGGAGAGCTAAGGGTGGATTCAAACAAGATCACAGCCATCAACTAATGGCTTGTTCCCACCAGCTTGACAGATGTCAATTTTTTTATCGGAGCAACTCGATACTTGAGGAAGTTCATTGGAAACTTTTCGGCAGTAACAACATTGTTGCATTGCATGACCACCAAGGGAAAAATATTCCATTAGAGTAAGCCACAACAATGCGCATTTGAAGATTTGAAAAGGAAGATAAAAAATGCTCCAACCCTAGCCATGGCCAATTTACAACGACCATTTGAACTGGAGATGCATGCCAATGGATATGCATTAGGGGTAATGCTCATGCAAGGAGGAAGACTAGTATACTATCATGCAAAGTTGTTTGACTAAGTAGTACTTGACTACCCAATGTATGATAAAGATATATATGTAATTATGTAATCGGTGAAAAACTTGAAGCACTATCTTATGGGGAAAGAGACCATCATACACATTGATCATAAGCCCCTGTAGTACCTACAAAGTCAAAGAAAGATGCAATAAGTGAGGCATTATAAGTGGTTGGGATTCTTGCAACAATTTCACCTACTGATCAGGTATAAGAAAGGAGCTACAAACAAGTTAGTTGATATGCTTTCATGACCCCTGCCAAATAAGATTACGGTAACTAGAGTCATATTGTAGCTTGAGCCCTTCACTCGTGAACTGTTGAGTCAAGATTATGAGGGAGATGAAGATTTTGGAGGAGTATGCAAGTAGCTAAAGGAGAGGCTAGTCACTGCCACGGAAGGAAATGAATATCACCTCTAAGATAACTTTCCAAAGCTGTCAAAAGTTCCAAAGATGGAATACGTTGAAAGGATAACTTTCCAAAGCTGTCAAACAAACATTAACATCTTGTGATAGGGAGAGCAAATCCAATTGTCGTATAGGCTTTTTGGGACCCCCCTCTCACACAAGGGTTATGCACGAGGTCGTGTTCGGGAGAGTTACGAATATTATCCCTCCGTGGTTCAATCGTTCATACTAGTCATATCGTATATTGGGGGTTCTTCTTGAGGTTCAACTGTCTTCATTTGGTCTTGGTGCTTCGTGAATTCCAAATCCGTTCGGGGTCCTCTCGAGTTCTACCGGTCCATTTTTCCTCAATTCTCTCGAAGGATTTCAGACTTGTTATCCTGCCCATACATTCGAACTGGACTATCGACTGTACTCGCCCAGGGGTTGACTGCGAGTTGGTGACCTTAGTAGCCATAATCTTCAGGGTCTTACACAAGGTGAAAGTGAAGGGAAGTCTCACTGTACCCGGAACAGACGTTGGTCAAACTCACTCGGGCTCCTTGGAGGGTAAATCCACATTTACTGCATGGAATCTTGCACCAAGGTGTAAGTCCGTTAAGTAGGTCGCCAACGTAACTGATCCACCTGCTCTATCCCCGCCCCTTCCTATATTGATCTCGCGATGTTGGATTTCATCACCAACTAGTGGTTTCATTGTGGGAAGTTTTGTTTGATTGTTTGCTTTTAGATTCATAGCGTGTGTTGTTTATTTTACTTAGTGGACCTTAGGTCGAGTCAGTGTTAATGGCATCAATTCCTGGGAGTACCAATGGAGGAACCCCTTGCCCCAGGGAACCTTTCACCTTTCCTTCTTTTGGAAACTTTGGTCCTCCGTACATTGCCACACTGAGTCTTCCGGGACTCACCATCGGATTACCGGTTTGGTTATTCACCACTCCAGTGATCTCGAATCCTCCCAATGCTTCAACTACACCTAATACTTCAGATGTCAGTACACCACCCACACGTCAACTTCATGTCGACTTTTCACCTTCTTCACCCATTAAGTTTGCTTCCTTTTCTCCTTCTTCTCCTATTGAAAGATCTAAAGCAAGTAACCAGGCTGATCCGAAGAAGAAGAAACAGAAAGAGAAGAAGAAGAAGCAACTTGGAAAGGACCAAGCCTTTAACTACATCATATGTTGGATCTAAGCAACCAGCTACTGTTAATAGTACTGGGAGTGTTGATGAGGTCAACAAGATTAAAATGAAGAATCTGAAACCCAAATTCCCTTGCAGTCTTTGTAAGGGTGACCACTTTCTAAGGGATTGCTCTGGTCTTCGCAAGGTCTTAGAAATGTGGTCCTCCACGTCATCGACCTCTGCTAGACATGCTGGTGATGCCCCGTCAACTAGTGACGTTAAGGTTGGTAAGAAGAAGACAAATGTCAAATTTCCTTGTATGTTATGCGAAGGTGATCATTATTCTCACCTTTGTCCTCGTATGGACAAGGCTTCTTCTCTTTTGAAAAAGCTTCAACTTCCAATCGGTTATCGTAATATTTCTCCCAACCCATCGTTAGTTGATGGACTGGTCAATCCGGTTCCATCTCCGGTCAATTCGGTTGATCAGGTGGTCAATCTAGTTTCGTCCTTGGTTGAACCACTAACCCAAGTAGCTGATCCAGTGCCATCATCGATCAGCCCCACTTTTCATCTGAAAAGTGAAACCCAAGTGCTTGACCTAGTCCCGTCATCAATCAGCCCCACTCTTCATTAAAAGAGTGAAACCAAAGTGGTCGATCTGGTTCCGCCATCGGTCGATCCCACTCGTCCATTGAAGAGTGCCAAAGTGGTTGCTCCGGTTACTTCATCGGTCAATCCCACTTTTCGTCTTAAGAGTGTCAAAGTGGTCGATTTGGTTCTACCATCAGTCGATCCCACTCCTCCTTTGAGGAGTGCCAAAGTGACCGATCTAGTCCCTTCCTCGGTCAGTCCCACCCTTCATCCGAAGAGTGCCAAAGTGGTTTCTCCGTTTACTCCATTGGTCAATCCCACTCCTCCTCTGATGAGTGCCAAAGTGGTCGATTTGATTCCGCCATCGATCGATCCCACTCCTCCTCTGAAGAGTGCCAAAGTGGTCGATCTGGTTCCGCTATCGATCGATCCCACTCCTCCATTGAGGAGTGCCAAAGTGGTTGCTCCGGTTCTGCCATCGATCGATCCCACTCTTCCTCCGAAGAGTGTCAAAGTGACTGATCCAGTTCCTTCCTTGGTTAGTCCCACCCTTCATCCAAAGAGTGTCAAAGTGATTGTTTTGGTTACTTCATAGGTCAATCCCACTCTTCCTCTAAAGAGTGCCAACATGGTCGATCTGATCCCATCATCGATCGACCCTACTCTCCCTCTAGAGAGTAAGCCTGATTCTGCCCACGTTTTTCTCATTGATACAAAATCTACCATGCTGGGGGGCATTCCTCTTTCTCTCGTGAAACCCCCTCCAAGTAATAAGGGAATCCTTTTTTATCGGGGTGTGCTAACTAGACCTCATCTTCCCTCTCACATTCCTTTCAAGATTACAGTACAGGTTTGTGGTCGGGACGTTCCTCATACACTGATAGATGAAGGTTCGTCCGTTAGTATTTTGTCCTCTATTGCTTGGCAAGCTTTGGGTTATCCTCAGCTTGTGCTGGTTACCCAGACTCTGTTTGCTTTTAACAGAAGAACCAGTCACCCTTTAGGGATAGTTTTCTATAACTTTGGGAGGGGAAACTGTCTTTATTGATGTTATGGTAGTCTAGGACCCCTTGGATTTCGATTTACTCATTGGGCGAGATTATGTCTATGCCATGAAAGCTATTGTGTCCACTCTCTTTCATGTGATATATTTCCCTCACGATGGAAGAATCGTGACTATTGATCAACTTTTGTTTGTTGGCCCTGACTTGATCATCAACCCAATGACCTCCCTAAATGGTTCTTATATGTAGTCGGTATCACCCTTGCCACATGTCAATTATGTGGCGTTATCTCCCATGACTTCAACCTCAAATGACTTGTATCCGGTAGTTGACATGGTGATCTCTTCGGTAGGGCTATTGGAGCTTGATCTCCTTACCCCTGTCGCATCCCTCAACATGTGTTCCTTCTAGAGCATTCTTCTTCCATCCAATGAAGATCTCTTGGAAGCCATGACCAAGTTTTGTCCCTTGATATGGTGTCCTTCTAGAGCATTATCCTCTTGGAAGCCATGATCAAGAAGAGTTCACGAGCATAGTTTCTCCTCTTTGTGGTAAGCTCGTTAAAAAATGAAACAGAGGATATGAGCATAGTCTTTGTTTCTCCGTGGCAAGCTCGTTAAAAAATGAAACAGAGGTCACGAGCATAGTTTCTCTTCTCTGTGGAAAGCTCATTAAAAAATGAAACAGAAGTCACGAACACGGTTTCCTCTTTGTGGAAAGCTCATTAAAAAATGAAACAAAAATATGGGGATTGAACCTAGAGCCTTGAGAATAGTTCTTTTCATGTGTCAAGCTTCTTAAAAAATGAAATAGTCACCTCTCCTGTCAGGTCGAGTCTTTCGCCAGATCTCGTAGATGTCGAGTCGAGTCTTTCGTTAGGTCTCGTATTTGAACCTTCATTTCATCCACCTGTATCCTTTTTCTCCATATAGTAGAGAAATTGGTGACAACCTCAAAGTCGGTGAATGAATTGAAGCTTGGGGGGCATGTCTCCAGCCTTTGATGATCATTATAGAGTTAAGCCACTAGCTTTTCAAGCTGGGGGTATACCGAGCTTAGTCTTTGTTCCTTCTCGTGCTCGTAAATACATGAGAATGTAACCGAGTATACTTTTATCACTTTTCCGGACTCGTAAAGGTTATACGAAAAAGGAACCCCCTGGAGTCTCCTTTAAGCTTTTTCAAACTCTCTAAACATGAAAAGATTGCTGAGTGATTTTGCTTCCTTTCCCACTCGTTAAAAGGTTTGAAAGGGCATCTTTCGAGTGATAATTTATCTCTTTTTTGGCCTCGCGAGACTAACATTATGGAAAAGGACAACCTTGGAGTCGTCTTTAAGTTCTTTTCAGACTTTATAAATGTGAAAAATCACCGAGTTTACCTTCTCTGGACTCATTAAAAAAATCATACATTGAAGGGCCCATATGGGACCGAACCCTTACTTCTTCAATTCATTAAATAAAGGAAGAGGGACTTACCGAAGGTGAGTTATATCGAGCATGTGTTACCCTCCTCAAGCTCGTTAAATCAAAAAGAGGTACTCGTTTATCCGGATGGGGGAAAAAATTGAAGGAAGCAAGCCAAGCAGTTTTTGAGAACATTACCAGTAACTCTTACAGTCGCCCTTGAATACGACACTTTGTCTTTGCATACATTTTAATCCGCTGAACCTTTGTGCTGAACCAATCCTCTGATTTTCCTTACTCCTTTGGGTCACCCAACGAAAGTCACAGTATCCACTGCATCATCGTGTTTTGGTCCATGTCATGTTTTTGTTGTTATGCCTCAGTGTTCAAGGGAAGTATCTGCCTCGAGAGTCAGCCATCACAAATACCTTGTTTCAATACCCGTGTCAGTCCATGTTCATTTGATCTACAAATTTACATCTTTGTGTCAGTTTTGTGTCGTTGATGGGGGATGCATCAAGGCCCTCCTTTGACGAGTTTGTTCCTGTCGACTTCATCAATTTATCCGGGAACTAGACTTAGAAACCAATTAGTACCTTGGGACCCGCATGCCTCAATGGCGGGCCTCCTCGCTTTCGATAGTGGGTTTACATCATTGACCCCTGATCGGATGATTCCACGGATGTTCGAATTCAACTCATCCATTCACATTCGTTGGAATGTACTAGAGTACCTTGGGAATCATTGACATCAATGGTGATTTCCATCACACTTGTTAACGATTTACCTCATTGACCGGTAATCAAGTGGTTTCTTCCATGTTCAACATTAGGACATCTATTCACATGGTTAGATTCGTACTACATCGGGATCAGTAAGAAGACCCTGGGTTGAGTCATCACTCTTATATGTACTTTGCCCAGGTTGCGACGGAGTTTCTTTTGAACGTTGACACAAATACTATCACATAGATCCACTTTGTATTGGTCGTGGCTATGTCTTGTCGTCTCGTAGATCCACTATGTATTCTTCATGGCTACGATCAGTTCAGGTCATAGGAGTATAGATCCACATTGTATCTTTAGTGGATATACCTTTTTGTCAATATAATTATGGATCTGCAGTGTATTTTATGGCGGCCATACCTTTGAAGTCTTTATCACTCAAGCATAGGTATGCTTGCCTTGGGTTTGAAACATGTCATAATATTTGTTTGATGGTTGTGTGCAACTTCTGTCAGGTTCTCTGAGTTCGTACCCTTGCTCGAAAAAGTCTACAAAGTACTTCAGTCATCAGTTTCCATTTTCCGACTTCGCACTTTGGGGGGCAATCTATTACACATCAAAATTACTCACTTCAATGATGACCCATTGTCGTCATTACTAGTGTCGCAAGTGTTGTATTTTTGGTCTCAAGTGTTGCAAACATCATACTACCATCTTGCCTATGTTGTGTCTCTAACGACATCATAAGGACACTTAAGACACCTTCAAAGACTAGAAGAAAACCACTTAAAAATTATTTTTGGAAGGCAACGCTCCCCTACCCACTGTCAGGGAGTGCCAACGCTCCCTAGCCTCCTTTGGGGGAGCGTTGCAGGACCCTGTACACCCTTCTAGGGGAGCGCCAGGCTTTTTTGAAGGAATTTTGGGCAATGCTACCCTACTCACTGTCAGGGAATGCCAGTGCTCCATAGCCTTCGTTGGGGGAGCGTTGCAACGCTCTGTGCACCCTTTTGGGGGAGCGCTGGCCTGTTTGAGAAAATTTTGGGCTGTTGAGGAGAATCGGGGAAAAATCCCCCTTATCTTGGAAATTAGTTGGATTCAAATCTGAGGTCAAGGATACATCTTAGGGAGGATCCACACCTGATGGAGAAAGATCCTCAACCTATCCCAAGAATCTCTAAGGTGTTTGGGTCTCTCCAAGCTTATATAAGGAGGCCTTCTCATGGTAGAAACACATGGAGTTGAGAGTACCAAACATATGATCTCATGAGTGGTATTGATATGGAGACATTGTGAAGCATCAAACTTATGATCTCTTAAGGGAGATATCATTGAAGCATCATCATTCTGTGTGTGGATTATTTGAGCAAGGGTCTGGACAAAGAGAGCTTGGTGAAGTTGTTGCACCTACATCTATGGCTGTAAGCATCTCCCTTTGTTTTCATTAACATAAATATATGCTTGGACTGTTTCTTTTAAAGTTTGTGTACGTTTCATGAACTTGTTTCTTTCATAGATCCATTATGAAGCTAATCATGGTAGAGTAGGAAGTATCGTTGTTGTTGCTCATTGTATTGCAAGAGCTTCTGAAGAACTTGGAGATCAAGATCAGCCTGGATTGAGCAAGGACAAACGTCGGTAAAAGGTATTTACCCTTCTTCCTTCATCTTCTTTGAATAGTTTAGCTTCATGAAAAGGAATGTCAGTGTCCACAATAGCACTTTTCTGTCTTGGTCATAGGGGTCTAGTATCCAAGAGGAAATCCACTTGTTTGCAAGGGGATTCTTTTGTAACACATTGTATATGAAAAGAAGACAGATGAAATGAGTGTGTAGAGTGAAGAAAAACCATCAAATGTGAAACCATATATGTTGGGCCTTGGAATTGGCATCATTTTATATCTTCTTTCACCTACTTTTTATCCTGTATTGCTCACCCATAACTTATATTAATTCTTATTAATCCATTTTCATACTTATATGCGGGATTTAAATCCAAGGTATTTTCCATTTGCATTTATTTAGTATTTGACATGAATTATGGTTAAAAATAAGAGAAATATAATATTTGCATTTATCTTGGAGGTAATCTGCAAAGACGATGTGTTAGATAGGTTGTTGTGCAAGATGTGATATCGAAGTATTTCGGTTCCCATTGTTGCAACTCAAATGATGCAGTCTCCACACTATTGCTGCAACTCTGAACAGTGCCACAACTCCCGTGCTACAACTCTGAGCACTATTGTTGCAACTTTGAACAATGTCGCAACTCCCACGCTGCAACTTAGAATAATGACGCAACTCTTGTGTTTCAACTCTGAACACTGTTGCTGCAACTCCAAATAGTGTCGCAACTCCCATGTTGCAACTTTGAACAGTGCCACAACTCTTGTTGTTGCAACTCCGAGCATTGCTGCTACAACTCTAAATAGTGTTGCAACTCTAAACAGTGCTGCAATTCCTGTGTTGCAACTCTGAACAGTGTCGCAACTCCTATGCTGCAACTCTGAACAGTGCCGCAACTCTTGTGCTACAACTCTGAACAATGCCACAACTCCTTTGCTCCAACTCCTGGTTGTTGTTACTTCAGTTTGCTACTACTCCTACGTCATCATTGTTGTTACCCCTATAACTAAAAATATATGAATTGGGTCCTTGAGTTTTTTCACATGAGGCATTATTAATTCAATATAAGCCTACTCTCAAAAGATCCCAAGAACCCAGATCATATTTTTTGAGAAATCATCATTTTACTATTTGTCGTTACTCGTTGCTACTCCCAGTCGCTACTACTCCACGGGACAATTTCAGAAATCCACGAAAATCTATCTTCAACCATCGAAATCTGCCATGGATTTGGGTCAACAACAACCATCTTAAGATGAGGAGAGAATCTTGGAACCATTAATGAGATTGGGTTTATTAGTTTTGGATTATTAGCAAAGATATTGTAATAATTTATAAGTTGGTTTTTAGTTTTTATTTATTAGAAATTTGTTGTAACCACAAGAGAAAATTGTGGATCAACATTTATTGCTTGTTATTTTAATTTTAGACAAACTCATGTATAAAAGAGAGTGTATCCTTCATTTTGAAAGAGGACTCTTAGAGCATTGTCTAAATGACGATGGAGTAATTAATTATTAATTTATTTCTTCTGATTTCATAATTTCCGTAGTATGTAATTTAGTTAGTTTTGATTTATTCCGTTTGCAATTTATTCTTCTTTCTTTCTCATTGTTATTATGGTTGATTTTATTCATGTTGTTAATTAATTTATTTAATTTATTGTCATGTGTGAGTGTGGATTTGTTTTAAATACTATAATTTATTTAATTAGATATAACTGTTGAGAGTGTTGTGTAGCATAGGTAGTTCTATTATTTTTCATAGTGTGTTTAATTACCGCATTTCAATTACTTCATTTATGATGTAGATTAGTGGAAACACTTTATCTTATGACCACATGGTGATCGGGGAGTAAACATTTTAGTTCGATTTATTTATGCAAGTGTGTAAACCTTTCCTTTTCAATAATTTACCTTATGTCAAGTAGATTAAATTTATTTTTCGCCAATTAGATTAGATTTCAATTCCACAAGTGTGGTTTATTTCATTTCTGCAAGCATGTTTTTCATTTAAGCAAGTGTTTATTTCATTTATGTAAGAGTGATGTGATTTATTTCCTGCAAGTTAAGATTTACCTTTTTTTTTTATAATTTGTTTCCAATAGATGGATATACTTTCCCGATATGCCATGGGGTGTAATATAGAGTAGATTGTTTCACTAATCAACACTTGTTGTGAGGTGTGATTTGCTTTTTCAAAGCTTGTTATTATTTTTTGCCTACTGTATGAATTTCTTTTCATGTTTGTAAGAGTGGTTTGATTTACATTACTGCAACGCATGCTAGATGACCAATGTTAGAATGGAAATTGTAGCCTGCATATACTTTGCATCGTAACTTTGAAATATATAAACGCACCCTGGATTGATAATTAATGGATTGGAATTTGATTGTTTTCATAAGCAATTAATTTGCCCAACATTATGGCGTCGTTTCTAGGAAGGTTATGGAAGGCGTGAAAGTACATCTAGCATTGGTTTTGGTTGCATTTAATTTAGAGCGTGTATGTTGTTTGCATGAGTAGAGAATAAAACTTTCCTTTTGTGGTGCAGTAAGAACCACCCATGGTACTAATCTATCTTTTGTAGAAAGTTTGGAACGAGAAAGAAGCATTGGTGAATGAGGATCTCATTGGAAGAAGAAGTCAATGGAATATCSAAGCCTTCGTTATCGAGGTATGTGGTCAATTTTTTTATATGACATCTTGGTGTTTTGAAGATTTTTATTTTTCCTTCCCTCCATTGCCTATTGCTCCCCTTCTCTCTCTCTCTCTCTCTCTCTCTCTCTCTCTCTCTCTCTCTTTAAAGTAAGAATCTATATATTACCTTTCATGGAGAAAAATTAGAGTATCATCTGTGATATAAGAGATATGAATTTGTTGAATTGCCCCAAAGGGAAATCAATTCATCCCAACTCTTGTCCTTGTGTGCCACTGAAAATTATACATCATTGTCTGAATCACCCCATGGGTAAATCGATTCGGCTAACCCATGCATGCAGACTGTAAACAAAAGATTACCCCCCAACAGACACAAAAATTGAAAAAAGGTTATCGCTTGACAGACACAAAAACAGAGTGTCCAGACTCTGACATGCAATAAACGTTTATCATTTTGAAAAAAAGACATGCAATTAGACACATGTGTGCCTTCCGACTGTCATGGTGCCTGACGTTTGTTGTTGTCCTTAGCTCCCCCAACTTGCTTGCGCACGTCTGGTTTGATAGCCACGTCGCAGGCGATAGCCACCTGTTGAACTGGAGCAAGTAACACTCCCAAAGAGGCTGGTGCAGTGGTGTCCAAGTCTAGTGAGTGCAGGGGCTAGAGCATGAACACAAGAAGAGATTCAATTTTCTCTGTGTGTTGATCGAGGTGGTCCAAGTGAAAGCGGAGGTCGTCGATGTCTTTACAAACTGAAAAAACCAAATCCTGGAGAATCGTGACTGAACCTTGGAACCTTGAACATGAAGCACACGAACACGAACCACACAAAGCACAGTCCGAGCAGAGATGATGTTGGATTGTAGTCTCTTCCAATTGTGCAGGGATCTATTCCAATTGAGCGTTGAGCACCTCCAGAGAAGGCACGAGGAAGGAGGGTGGTGGCGAGGCGGGGGGAGAGGGTGGTAGCGAGGGAGAGAAGGGGACAGAAGGTGGCGAAGTGGGGGGAGAGAGTGGTGGCGAGGGAGTGGAGGGTAGTGGAAACTCTGGTTGTTCCAGGGTTGGCTGAGAAGACGACACAACGTTCTATAGGGGGCCAGAAGCATATCCTAGTGAGTTTCCCTAAAGATCAAATAACTCCACCCTGCAGGCCCACGACGATGATAGAGGTGGAAGACCATGTTTAGTTGGGGAGGAATGAGTGGAAGATGGGGGCAAGGAGTTAGGGGGTGGGGCGAGGACGGAAGGGCGTTGGCTTGCCATGGCCGCCTTGCTTTGGTACCAGAGAGGGCCTCTCTTTATATTTTCTCATAGTTGAGGCATAACCAGGCATGCGTGAAGGTAAGGTGGAGGTGAGAGAAAGAAAACAAAGAAAGGAACCAGAGACACTGACCCAATGCAGGAGCTACAAACATTAAAGAGTGTGGGTTGCAAATAATGGAGTGGAGCATCGCTATAAGAATGAGATTGGGGAGTGAGTGCACATGTGCCCAAAAGGGTTGGTTGGTGTACTTCCTCCATCTCCAGGTCGAGAAGCTAACGTGGGGCGCACTGGAGCAACTAATGTGGATTGCAGAGCAATGAAGAGTTGTAGGGTTCATCAAAGAGTAATAAAGGCCGAGTGGAGGAGGCATGTGCCATTCACATGGTCGGTGGAGAGGTGGAAGATTATGTATCCTCTGTGGGACTCGTGGAGAGCACTAAAACCCCATCCGGGGGATCCCCTTTTCTCTTTTCAACCTCCCTCTACTCTTTTCATTATTTTTTTCCTTCTTATTTATTAAAACCATCCTCCTTTTTCATTTCTGACTCCATCGCAACCCTTGATGATCTAGATTTAGGAGAGGAACGAACCGATTAACATACTGAATACAATAAACACAAATATAGGAAGAATAACACAAATATCCAGTGAACAATATCTTCTATTAAATAATGAAATAGGCTAAAACTGTAAAACTGCAGAACTGAAACTTGCTCGAATGGTGGTATCTATCTTTGAGAAAAGATGTGGCTACTACGTGCATTCGTCTGAGAAGAATGGATTACAATGAGGCTCTAGAGGCCCTTTTCATATTACTCATGAATTCCAAAACCCTAGACATCCAAACACCTAACCCTAGAAGGTGAAATGACAAAAGTCATGTGGGCCTTATGGGTAAGTTGGTGTAATTTGGTACCTTAACTTCCTAGGGTCATAACTTTTGCATACGACCTCCGTTTTAGGTGCATGATAGCCCGTTGGAAAGGTATTTCATAGATCTACACATTTCACCGTCGGACTCAGACTCTATCTACAATTTGATTGTGGTGGGTCAAGAAAACAATGTTTAGGGCCCCAAAACAACCTTGTAAGTATAACAAGATGTGTTGACATGAAAACATACAAAATAAGGCAGTTGGATTAGGCGAGAGGTCACCTGTATCCTCCTGGAGAATGTGCGAGGCTTCAGACAACCCCAGAAGTGTATAACTCACAATTATAAAGCAGTACAAAAAGACGTGTTGAATAAAAAACATACATGAGGAGCTAATTGGAATGGGTGGGTGGCCACCAATATCCACTTGGATCAATCCTCCCCCTTTAGGAAGCAATGGTCTCTATTGCGTTGAGTTCCTCCATCAGGTGAGGAAAATTCTGCTGGATTTGGCCCCAGCTGAGCCACTTTCCTTGGTGTAGGAGTTGCCATGCCTTGACAACCCAATAAAGCTGGATCCGCTGCTAGCGAGTGGCCTTGACATGTGTGTCCACTGTCTGATCGATGGAGGCTTATTCCATTCAGTCAGGGTTGAGATCTGTTGGTGTCAGTTGTTCGAAAATCTCAAAGGTTTCCAATAATGGTGGAAAATATGGTCGAAGGAGGTCCACATTGAATACTGGATGTAGACCAAGGAAGGGTGGAGTGTTGAGCTCAAAATCATTGCTACCCACAGCCTTGGTGATAGTGTAAGGCCAATAAAAAAGTGGGCGAAGCTTCTGATGGGGCCTGGAGAGACGCTCCTTCTGCAAATCTAACCAGACTTTGTCGCTAACCTAAAACTAGTGTGGTACCCTGTGTTTATCATGGCACTGCTTGTACTTAGCATTGGATTTCTGCAAAATTTCTTGGACCTGTTGGCAGATGTGTTGAATCCGCTCAATGAATCTGGTGGCTTTGTCGATCACATACTGATCAGGGGAAGAGTCTGTCTATGCGGTGGGAGGAAGTGCAACATTAATGGGTCCCAAGGGTTGGAATCCCAGACCCACCTGAAATGGGCTATGGTCAGTGGAACTATGGAGAGCCCTGTTGTAATTGTGTTGGACATATGGCAGACTCTCGTCCCATGTACGGGGATGCTTAGAATTGTACATGCACAAGATGTGCTAAATCATATGATTGACGAACTTGGTTTGGCCATCAGTTTGGGGGTGGAAAGATGTGGATTTTGTGAGCTTGGTGTCCAACAGAGATTAGAGACTCGACCAAAAGGTGCTAAGGAACCTACTGTCTCGGTCAGAGATGATGGTCTGTGGTATCCCAAAGTGAACCCAAACTCGTTCGAAGAAGAGCTTGGCAGTATTTGCTGCTGTGACATTCTTCTTACAAGATGTGAGGATGGAAATCTTCGAAAATCGATCAATGACCACAAATACATAGTCATTTTTGTGCTTGGTGGACGAAAAACCAGACATGTAATCCATGGAGATGGATTCCCACGTGTTCTCGGGAATAGGAAGTGCGGTGTATAAGCCTTGCTTCTTGATGGTCAGCTTGGCAATGTCGTAGGAAGTGCAATATCTGATATACTTGCCGACGTCATTCGAAGTTTTGGCCAATAAACATGTTTCTGAAGAACGACCACAATTTTCACTACGTCAAAATGTCCCGCCACCCGACTGTTGATATGTGGTGGTGAATTCCGGATCTTCTTGGTAAAGTTGGGGCCACTCCAATGTTTCATGTCCACATGAATGGAGCACAATTGTAAGTGCAACAATAGGGGCTCGACTGAGGCAGTCAACGACATGATTGGAGATACCTGTCTTATACTTGATGTTGAGATGGAACTGCTGTAGGTGGGTGGATCACTTCTGATGGCGGTTGTTTTGCAATTTCCCCTGTGTCTGTATGAACTGCAGAGGCTTGTGATCAGTGTGTATGATCGTCTCTGTCCCCATAATGTAATGTTTCCATTGACGTCATGATTGTACAATGGAATACATTTCCTTGTCATATGTGGGGTATTTCTGGACAGTATCGGAGACTGTCTCACTATGGTATGCCACCGGATGCCCATGTGAGTGAGAACTGTGCCCACAATGATATGAAAATAGAAGGCTGACTTGTTATGCTATGCAAGCACCCTCTACTTCATTAAAATAAACTTTACAGGACCTTGCTTCATGTGTTAAATTATGCAAGATAGTTTATGTGCCAAATTTATGTATCTTCTTGTAAATGCTTATGTGTGAGAATATGTTCTTTTAAATGGTTAAATATGTATTTTCAATAAATACATAGCAACATAACTTGCAGCAAATAAACCATCAAACTCACAACAAGAACAAGATGATAAAGGAGTTCACCCCTCTCCGAGCTACATCTCCTTGAGCCTCCATCAATGGACTTGGTTCATTGGGATTAATTTGTCAAAAGTTCTTTTACAAGCTGCTACTCAACTCCAATGGAAAAACAGACTGTACCATTTGGATCAGAACACATAAAAACCCCAAAAATGACTAATAAAACTCTGAAAACGGATCATGGCTCATCTGGGCATGACCTCTTCTACATGTGGCCTTAAGCTTCCATGAGCTTCTCTATGGAAAAAACACCTGTAAAAGTCCTCAAAAGCCTTTGAAACCTATCCCAATGTGTTCAGAGCATAACAATTAGCCAAAAATGATTATTCAATCACAGAAAACAAACATAGGCTCAACAAAACATGTCCTCAATCAATGAGGGCTTCAAGCTCCCTAGAGCTTGCTGAAACTTCAATGGCTAAAATCCTGCAAAAGAATTCTTCAAATGGCCTTGATAACAGTGCCAATGGATTCAGGACGTCCAAAAACCCGTAGCTGGGCTTTTACGACACCTCAATCGGCCAAAAAATGAGAAAGATAGGCCTCCTGCCATTCTCTTCCTTTAAGCTTGTTGGCTCTGGTTCGCCAAAACGCACCTCTGTGTGCTTGAGCCAAGAACACGCTCCAAAACACGTGTTTAAATCCAGCAACGCGCATAACCGCAAGAATGGTCAAACTGTCGAACGATTAATGAATTTTTGGCCCCCAACCGTCAAGACCACGGTCACAAGGTCCATATGACCTCGCGTGCCTACAAAAGGGGCCAAGACTAATTAACGGTCGGGTGCACCGGTGGTCCTATGCGCAAACACATGTGACCACGCGCTAAAAATCCCTTTGAAATGCGCCTCCATATAGGGTCATATGGTAATAACATATAAAATCTCGGGCTAAAACAAATCGCGCGCTCCTCGTGCATACAATGGTCATATGGTATGGTTCGAAACCAAGGGCTGAATGAAATATGCGCGCACGTATGTGCAACCACCGGGCACATGTATGATCACCGAAACCGTGGGCTGGGGCTAAGCCCCAGCCCGACCCCCGTGCCAAATTACAATAGGTTTAATTTAAATAATAATAAACCCGCATATGTAATAAGAATCAACGCATGGCGCGCCGGTTGGGCGGCCATTGCCAAAGCGCTCAATGGTGGAGGTCCAAGGTTCGAGTCCGGTCGAATCCACAAAATTTTGAACAACAACCAATACAACGGTGCCACGTGGCAACCCTTGACTGGGCCACATGGCACCATGCCATTTGCTCAATAACTGCCACGTGTCACAACAACATTCGCCCAACTGTCAGCCAATAAAAGAATGCCACGTCACCTGCCACGTCAGTGGTCGTACCTCTGCCATTCCGCTCTGCCATGTCATCGTATAGACATGCCACGTCAACATTCATACGGACTGTACGGACTGCACAGTTAGCATCCCTTTTTTTACCTGTTTGATGATTCGAACAGATCGTGATATCTCTCGCTCCCGACATCCATTTGAGACGAAACGAGTTGCGTTGGGTTCGTGACGACGAGGGCTACGCTCCTGTCTGTTTTGAGGCAATTATGAGAATGTTTATTTTTGAGCTAAAATTTGACCCCTGGTCCAGATTTTGATCACACCTTCCCACTGAAAGGATTTTGGACCCACAAAAGCTTATGATTATCTGTCTGAGATTCAATACTCTTCTACTTTCAAGTTATATCAACTGATTCTACTTGAAAATTATTTTCGACAATCACCTGGATACTTTGACATGCCTTACACTGCAACTGACTATGTCCCTCAACCACTGTTCTTTGGCTGCTGTTGAACCACTATTCTCTTTGTGCTTGGAAGGCTGCCAACCTTCCCACTGAGAATCAAGTCCCTCTTTAGAACTCTTCGACGTCAACACAATCAGCTCTCCAATGGCTGCAAAAACTTTCGAGCGACATCTTGTCACAAGCCAAGAAAACCATCAATCTTGAAAACAAATTATAAAAAACTGAAAATGATGCCAACAAAGTCTTTTGCTCTTCAAACAAACTGTCGCATCTTGTACTTCATCAAAGCACATGGTGTTTTCCTACATCTTGGTATACTCAAAATCAACTTACAACCCAACAAACACCATCGACTAAACACAAGTCGAAAAACATGATCGACACAACATAGTCATCAGACAATCATCAACCTTCCAAAACTGACAAGTCGACATACATGATACACGATCATGAATCATTCATGATGAACCATCACCATATTCACTGCTTACACATACATAAAAACAAATGCATGTG
>ML802684.1:195378-210228 GCA_009831015.1 Picea engelmannii | reverse complement strand
CAGAGGGAAAGTGGGAGAGAGGGGAAAAGGAGGGGGAGAATAAAACCGAGTGAGAATGTGAGAAAGTGAGACTGGTATATATATCTACCAATTAATATGTTGGTATATATGTCGGTCGATATATATACCAACGTATTCTACATGGTATATATGTCGATATATATACCGACATATATATCGGTCGGTATATATATTGATCAGTATATATGTTGGTATGTATACCATTAGTATATATGTCGGTATATGTATAGACTAGTATACATGTCGATATATATACCAAAACGTTGATGATTGCAGCTTCGTGAGACATTCTTTAGGTCTTCTCCCAAGAGCAGTGGGTTGGGTCGACATGTTCCTTCTCCCTATCTTCTCCCCGATGGAATGAGCTGGGTTGACCTGAGATGAGTCTTCTCCTCAGTTGTGATGGGTTGGGTTGACCCGAGACGGGTCTTCTCCCCAGGTGGATGGGTTGGGTTGATATGTGGGGACACCCCTGATCTTCTCCCCATATCGGGATGGGTTGACTTGGAGAATGTTCCTCTGTGACTGAGTTGAGCATGACACTTGTCATAGGAGTGGCAAGCTGTCCTGGGGTGGCACCCAACGTCCCATGGGAGCAGACCATGTGGACATGTCACTTGGGAGTTGACCAAGTGGACACATCATGAGGGAGCATCCCTTGACGATGATGATGACTTCTTCTAGTGGGTCATAGCCCCTAGAAGAGATGAGGAAGTCCATACTGGGTTCAACCATGTGTGACGTATTGATGCATCCTTTCACTCTGATGATCATAGACAAGAACCCCCTAAGTGAATAGACTCTGAAGTGAGTCAAGGACGAATGTAAGAATTGTCGAGGACTTGTAGGCATTGATGGCCTAATAAATTCAGAGGTCTTCGGATGATATGAAACAACTGCAATAGTCGCATAGTAAGACCCACCCTAACATGAGATTTTGCTGAAGTTGAATGTTATGGGGGTCAAGGGAATCAGAAAACAATGATGATTCTCTCTGTGTCGTCTGAGACTCCTGATTGAAAAGGTAATGAGAGTCTCCCACTACCCATGGGTAATGGGATGCATCAGCTCAACTAAGGCAATTCCTTATACAAAGAGACCATATATCCTCCCTCAAAAAATAGCTTCTGTTGGTAGGTAGGTTCAATAGAAAATTGTATTTCTTAAAAGTAGATCTATGGGTTGCCATGCTCCTATAAAAACATCACGTGTACTCTATATAAAGATACAAAAAATACAGATCCCCATATAGTCCAAAAAATACAAGTATTCAGATCATATACAACCAAATCATTCATCCAAAATCTATGATACAATGAAGAAATTAAATCTAGGATTCATGAAGATAAGAAGTAAGGTGTGTTGATATTATGGTAGCTACGGGAGGTATTCACCTCCACATGTAAACCTGACGAGAACAGAATACTCCGGGAAGCAAGAAGAAACCTTAATGAGTTGGCTAATAACCCTATGAGACTTGTCGGATCAAGAAGATAATTTATATTAGGTTATTAGCCTCCAAGAGAAGTGTTAATATTATGGTATCTTCGGGAGGTATGAACCTCTATTGTGACCTATGACGAGATTAGAATACTCCGGAAGGAAGCAAATAAATGAAGAAAACCCTAGACAGGTTGTCGACTGCAGAAATATATTTAATATGAATTTATTAATACCCAGAAGGAGAAGTCGGCCCCAGTTAAACTTCCCAGACTACTATAAATACAGGGTGCCAGTTCTCATTATTCTCATCTCAGTAGTTGCAGAGTGAATTGGATCTGCGCAGGTGCAGTTACAGCTTGTGCGCTAGTTTCTGGGAAGATGTGCGCTAGCCTCTGGGTGGGATTATCTGATCAGCTTAGGTTCTATTCTTGCATGGTGCATTAGCCTCTCTTGGCTATTGGATTGCTACCAGGATTCTCTTCTCTGTCAAGGTCAAGGTGCTCGGAGGGTGGCTTCGGCCTGTTGTTGGGTGACGAGGGTATCGTCAATGGTAAAACAAGCACAATCTTCTATATTCTAACAGGTTATGGGCCCACACCCCCTTCAGTCAGCCTAAAACGCTGGAAGGAAGCATAGCTGCCAGATATTGAGCTCATTGAGGAACTGCCGCTAGGGTTACTAGCAGGAGAAGCTTCCAAAAACACTGCAGCGAGGGTTCCTAGCAGAAGCAATTGCAGAAACCCTAAATCTCCAATCCGACACCTTGTGATGGAGCATCTCTCCCAAGAAGAAGATATTTAGATGCACCCTAACTCAACGCACCTGTTGGCTCTCTCAGAAGATAGAAATGACGAAGTTGAAGTTTTGGATCAAGGCATGACCAGTTACCAGTCAACCGAAGACATGTGTGAAACAATCAATCTTTTACACTACTCAGCACTTACCGGGACGATTGAAGATGATATGTGGATAATCGATAGTGGAGCTTCCAGGCACATGATGGGAGATCAAGCTAGACTCTCAAATCTAAATGAGAGAAAAACATCGTACAAAGTGGAGCTTGGAGTCAAAAGCACTTACCCCGTCGAAGGATTTGGACAAGCCTCGTCAAGTTGGAATCAGGTAATCATGTTCACTTAAGCAATGTTTTATATGTACCTGGTTTAGAAAAGAATCTTGTATCAATATCATGTTTAGAAGACAAAGGAAACATGATAGCCTTCATGGATGGAAAGGTGTTATCATGGCATAAGAATTCCAACATAGAGGATGCTAGGGTTATTGGAAGTTGTGAAGGAAATCTATATAGACTACTAGAACGAAATGAAGAAGCTCTAGTACATGACGAAGTCAACCCTAATGAGCTTTGGAATAGAAGGTACACTCATATCAATTATCAAGCATTACCTTTCCTCAGAAAAATGGTTGAAGGAAAACCATAATTGAAATCCACACATGAAGGAATTTGCAAAGGATGTGCCCTTGGGAAGAATATCAAGAAACCATTCCCAAGCAACAACAATAGATCCAAGGAAATCCTAGATCTAATACACTTAGATGTTTGTGGTCCAATGCCAGTCAGATCTCTAGGAGGATCTCTCTACTACGTTATCTTCATAGATGACTATTCAAGAAAGATGTGGCTGTACCTACTGAAATCAAAAGACGAAGTATTCAGCAAGTTCCAAGAATTCAAGGAAGAAATAGAAAACCTTACGAACAAGAAGATCAAGACATTAAGAACAGATAATGGAGGATAATACACCTCGAAGGAGTTTGTTGCATTCTGCAAATCGGCAGGGATTAGGAGGGAGCTGACTGTTCCTCATAGTCCTCAACAAAATGGTGTAGCAGAAAGAAAGAACAGATCTATGGAAGAAACGGTAAAAGCCCTATTGAACGATCAAGGTTTATCCATGTTTCTATGGGGAGAAGCAACAATGACGGAAATATATGTACAAAACAGAAGCCCTCATCGCATATTGAAGGACATGACACTAGAAGAAGCATTCTCAGGTAAGAAACCTAACGTAGAAAATCTAAGAATATTTGGATGTCCAGTTTACTCTCATATTCCCAAAGATAAAAGGAATAAACTAGAACCCTCAAGAAAGAAGGGGATATTCGTGGGATATAGTGATTCATCCAAAGCCTATAGAATATATATTCCAGAACAACACAAGATAGAAGTTAGCAGAGACATAACGTTCAATGAAAAGATGGCCTTCAGGAAATCCATCGAAGAAATTATAGAAGAAGAGGAACTTGAAGAACCAAATGAAGAAAACACAGAAAACGAAAATAATGAAAAGGATCAACCTAATTATCCTATGGAACCAGGTGAGAACATTGATTCATATATCATACCAAAAACCAAGAAGTGACCAACTTGGCTTAAAGCTACATTACAAGATGCAGAAAGAATCAAGGTTCCAGAAGGAACATCCAGAAAGAGTAAAAGACCGAAAAGATTCTCAAGTTATGCAACATACATGATGAAACTTCTAGATGAAGAACCTACTACATTTGAAGAAGCAGTCCAAAAGGGACAATGGAAAGAAGCTATGGCAGAAGAACATCAATCCATTATGAAAAATGAAGTTTGGGAAATTGTACCCAGACCTAAAGAAAAATCAGTGGTAACCTCAAAATGGGTATACAAGATCAAACATGCAGCAGACAGAAGCGTGGATAAATATAAGGCAAGATTCATGGCCAGAGGGTTCTCCCAGAAGGAGGGAGAATATTATGACGAAACCTTTGCTCCAGTGGCAAGGTATACCTCCATCAGAACTATCATATCTCTTGTTGCTTCCATGGGATGGAATCTACACCAGATGGATGTAAAGACAACCTTCCTCAATGGAGCTATTGAAGAAGAAGTGTATATTGAACAAACTCAATGATTCGAGGTACATTCCAGAGACACTCACTTTTGTAGATTGAAGAAAGCTCTATATGGACTCAAACAAGCTCCAAGGGCTTGGTACGCCAGAATGGACAACTATCTAACAAGACTTGGTTTCTCCAAGAGTCATGCAGATCCAAACCTTTATTACAAAGTCGTGGATAACGCACCTGTGATTCTACTATTATATGTTGATGATCTATTCATAACAGGTGAAGAATCTCTAATTATCCAGTGCAAGAAGGAATTAGCCTCTGAATTTGATATGAAAGATCTAGGTCTCATGCATTATTACTTGGGACTAGAATTATGGTAGAAGCGTGGTTAAGTATTCCTTGGACAAGGAAAGTACGCAATAAAGATCCTTCAGAAGTTTGGAATGATGGACAGTAAGTCCATGGACACTCCTATGAATGCGGATATAAGAAACGTGAAAGTCCCAGATTTCGATCCATTAGATCCATCTCTATATCGACAGCTAATTGGATCATTGATGTATTTGGTAAATACTCAACCAGATATTTTCTTTGCTATAAATACATTAAGTCAGTTCTAGGTGGAACCTAGACAAGAGCATTGGATAGCTGCAAAGCATGTCCTAAGATATATTTGTGGGAAAATAAACTATGGCTTGAGATATACCACATCCAGTGATATCCAACTTCATGGATTCACAGACTTTGATTGGGTGGGAAGTGCAGAAGATAGAAAGAGTACTTCAAGTATGTGTTTCAGCTTGGGCTCCGCTATGATATCTTGGGGCAGTAGAAAACAAAAGTCTGTCGCACTCAGTACAACGAAAGCATAGTATATGGCAGCTTGTGAAGCACGCACATAAGCAGTATGGCTAAGGAAGTTAATCTCCAATTTATTTGATCAAACTCCAGAATCGACCATAATATATTGTGATAATCAAAGTTGTATAAGATTATCGGAACATCTAGTGTTTCATGAAAGGTCGAAGCACATTGAGATCAAATACTAATTTATTCAAGATAAAGTCCAGGAAGGAGATGTAAATCTCAAGTATATCCCCACTGATGAGCAGACAACAGACATCCTGACAAAACCTCTATCCAAAATCAAGTTTGCATATTTCTGAGAGAAGATGGGGATCGTGGAAATAACTCCCTTAGCTGAAAGGGAAGATTCTCCAAGCTAGGAGAAGGTACGGAAAAAAATATTCTTGAAAAACATTTATTTTTGTGATTTAAATAACTCTCCAGTTAGGAGGGAGCACTGAAAAATATTATTTATCTTTGTAATTGAAAAATAGTCTAGATTGGATAGATTCTTTCCTGTTCGGAAAGTGGATTGAGATTTCTAACGGACAATGAATTCCCATTGTGGTTAACATGGGAGGTAGTCTGATTGTTGATGTATCATAGACAATGACTTCCCATTGTGTTTAACATGGGGAGTGGTCTAGGGAAGTGTCTCTTCTTGAGGGTTACTCAAGAAGACTGGCCCGCCTTGCTGGACAACGATTTTTTCTCATTTTGGTTAACATGAGGAATGGACCGTTTTGGAGGTTGATGCAGAACAATCTTTTCCTCTTGTGGTTAACGGAGGAAATGGTCCAGACAATCATTCCTTAGGGTTATACATTCTCTCCAGGGCGCACTTTGATTAGTGTAGGAGGAATGGCCCAGGGTGGGGAATGGTCCAGGCTCAACAATCAGGGACAAACATTCCTTAGGGTTGTACATTCTCTCCAGGGCGCACTTTGATTAGTGTAGGAGGAATGGCCCAGGGTGGGGAATGGTCCAGGACAATCATTCCTTAGGGTTTATACATTCTCTTCAGGGTGCACTTTGATTAGTGTAGGAGGAATGGCCCAGGGTGGGGAATGGTCCAAACATTCCTTAAGGTTTATACATTCTGTCCAGGGTGCACTTTGACTAGTGTAGGAAGAATGACCTAGGGTGAGGAATGGTCCAGGCTCATAAATCAGAAATAATCCTTCTTCCTTGTTTGAGAAGAATGGGGCAGATAGCCCATTGCTTATATTCTATACCGAGGGCATATATTCTTTCATATCTCACAGAAGTGAGTGAAAGATTGGCCCAGATGATTAAGTTTTTATCATAACATTGTTTCTATGTAGGTTGCTATCAGATGTTTATTATGAAGAATATATGACAGTAGATGTAAACTACTGTGGTGGATATGTTCCACTGTTTGTGAGGTAGATATTCTTTTAGAACTCACAGATGTGAGTGAAATATTGGCCCAAAGACTGCTTGTCTCCAGACAATAGAGATATACTACTGCGGTGGATTTGTTCCACTGTTTGTGACTATGTGTCACGGTTTGAGTAGTTGTGTACTACCTGAATATACACATGTGTGTTCTATTAATTGATATTGTACCAGTTGTCATAGGAGATTATCCAGTTGGATAATAATGACAGTGCTCGTGTTGCTACCAGTTGAATGGTCTGTTGTGCTCAAGACCATACCTCCCTAGTTAGGAGGGAGTGTTAATATTATGGTAGCTTCGGGAGGTATGAACCTCTATTGTGACCTATGACGAGATTAGAATACTCTGGAAGGAAGCAAAGAAATGAAGAAAACCCTAGACAGGTTGTCGACTGCATAAATATATTTAATATGAATTTATTAATACCTAGAAGGAGAAGTCGGCCCCAGTTAAACTGCCTAGACTATTATAAATGCAGGGTGCCAACTCTCATTATTCTCATCTAAACAGTTGCAGAGTGAATTGGATCTGTGCAGGTGCAGTTGCAGCTTGTGCGCAAGTTTCTGGGAAGATGTGCACTAGCCTCTGGGTAGGATTATCTGATTAGCTTGGGTTCTATTCTTGCTTGGTGCATTAGCCTCTCTTGGCTATTGGATTGCTACCAGGATTCTCTTCTCTGTCAAGGTCAAGGTGCTCGGAGGGTGGCTTCGGCCTGTGGTTGGGTGATGAGGGTATCGTCAATGGTAAAACAAGCACAATATTCTATATTATAACAAGAAGAAGTTGGCTAGAAGAAATAATATATACTGAACAGACAGATACCCAGAATGAGAAGTCAGGCCAGGAAGTTAGCTAGAATTACTATAAATACAGGAGGCCAGTCTTCATTCTGGCAGGCAGTCTCAGAATTGCAGAGCAACACTTGTGCGCACTGCAATGCCCAGTTTTGTGCGCAGGTTTGGAGGAGAGCTGTCATTGCAGCTACTACAACTAGTAGATTGGTTTTGGCTTGGACTATCTCTTGGCTAGGGTTTGGACTATCTGATCAACTCTTATTGGTGCACTATCCTTGGGGAAAGGTGTGCTGCCCTTTGTTTGGCTATCTAGCCTAGGGTTTGCTTCTGGAGTGATTCTTTGTTAAGGTGCTCAGAGGGTAGCTTCGGCCTATGGTTGGGTGACAATAGTGATATTGTCAATGGTAAAATGAGCACATCCATTATATTCTAACAGGTTATGGGCCCACACCTCCTTCATTCAGTCTAACCGCTGGAAGGAAACATAGCTGTAAGGATATTGAGCTCGTTGAAAAACTGTCACTAGGGTTTCTAGCAGGAGCAGTCACCATAGCATTACCGCTTGGGTTTCAAGCAGGAGCAGTCACCATAGCACTGCCGCTAGGGTTACTAGCAGGTGCAGTTGCAGAAACCCTAATCCTCTCGTTCAGGCACCTTAAGTGAAGGGATTGACCTAATTTTCGGACAGATTAGTGAGCCCTATCCTAGCGCATCTCCTGATACTCTCAACAAGCCAAGACATCAAGTTTGAGTTTCTCGTCAAATCTAGGGTTGACCAAGTCAAAGCAGCCATGACTTACTCTATGAAGTCAGAGAACAAGTTAGATGGAGCTTCTAACTTTAGAGCGTGGAAGACAAGGATCGACCTCATCCTTGCCAAGAATAAAGTGATGAATATCGTGAAAGGAAAGATCGTGGAACCAGTGTTTGAAGAAGGAAAAGAGAAGGAACCATAGAATGTTGTAGTTATGGAGAAGTTCAAAGACGGTGACATCAATTCTATGAGTATCATAGTGGAATCTATAAAATACCACTTGATACCCTACATCTCCCATCTTGACTCATCGAAAAAGATGTACAATGCCCTAACAAATCTCTTCTCGGTCAGAAACATTGGACAAGTTATGAGTCTGAAGAATGAGCTCCATGACATGAAGATGAAAGATGAGGACATTATAAGATCATATTTTGTGAGAATCTCTCAGTTAAGAGATCAACTAAAATCTATTGAAGAGATCATCTCAGAGAAGGAATTGGTAAACATAGTACTCAATGGTCTTCCCAAGACGTGGGATGCATTTGCCGCAAGCATGAACACAAGGAAAGAGTATTCTACATTTGAAGAACTTTGGACTTTCTATGCTCAAGAAGAATCTAGGATTAGTGCAAAAGAGAAACCCCAAAATAAGTACGATGATCAAGCCTTCACAATAAGATTCAAGAATTTTAGGAACAAAAGGAAGTTTGGCTCAAGGAGGAAGCCAAATCAAGAGAAAGACATTTCAGAAATACAATGCTTCAATTGTCGAAAGTATGGTCACTACAAGAATCATTGTCCCGAGATAAAGAAAAGGAAGGAGAAACACAAAGCATCAGTTGTCGAAGAAAAGAAACCTACAAAGAAGACTAAGCAGGATGAAAGAGACTTCTTCTTATGAAGGTAACAATACTCTTCTTAGTTCTTGTACATATCTTGTTTGCATAGTCTCTACACATATATTGTATATCTATCTCTTAGAAGATAATGTGTTCCAAGAAGAACTATACCTATGGAAGAACACCAAGATAAGGATTGCTATCATTATACAAGTCAGATAAAACACATGAACGGATAAAATACATCAAACAAATCATGTGGAAGCTATTACAAGATAAGCCGAAATCAAGATCAATCCTGAAGAAACTTAGAAGAAGCAAAGACAAAAAGAAATTGGAGAAAGACACATAACACTTTGCAGAAGGGAATAAGGATGCATACAGAAGCATGGACTCTGTTAGACGGAGGGAGACGACTATATGCACTCATACATGAAGCAAGGGAGCTAATACTATGATCCATTGAAGATGATGAAGTATATATCCATGGTAGCAGCCATGAAAGACAGTACGTGTTCAGTTCAACCTCAGAAAAAGTCTTCTTCGAAGAGAATCCTTAAAGTATCCCTGGTTGTCCATCCAGATCCATGATCCTATGATGAAAGAAAGAAGTGGAATCTTTAGGGCATGGAATATATAAGAAACTCCATGGACCCAAGAGCTAAAGAAAAACATAAGGAAGAACATGAAGATTCCAAGAAAGAAGAGAAGCCTGAACAACCAGTCACTGTATTAAGAATCACAAGATTACCAACCTAATAAGAACTCAATAAAAGCAATCAAGCAGAGGAACTAAAAGCTGTGATATGCAAGCATTGCAAGATCCAAAACTAGAGGTTCTCTCAGATGGAGGGAGAAAACTATGATGATTACTTGTTCCAGTAAACCAAACATACCTCTACATAAGCGATTATATCATCTGCAATATCCATAGGTTGGAGTTCTACATCAAGATGAATGCAAAGACTTTTCTCCAGAGCAATTAAACATAGAGCATATGAAGAGAAACCTCATGACTTTGAAGCATACCAGAAAGAAACCCTTGTATGCATATGGAAGAAGTAACTTGGTCGAGAACCTCCAGTGCACATTAGAAGTGCGATGAAGATATTCTATAGCAGAGATATTGTATCAAGATGGTTACTCTGAAGATCAGATCTCATGATGATAGAAGAAGTGCCACATGGATATGTTCTAGTTTTCCAACAATGATATACTTTATTGATCAGAGCTACATGAAGCCTTCAGAGAAAACCAATGTTCCAAACCGAAGTACATTTGAAATCAAGCATTACATTATCTGTGATAAAGTCCAGAAAGGAGAAAAGTGGTTCTCCAATACATATCTCCACAGATGAGAAGATAAGCAGACATTTTGGTAAAGCTTCTGTCCAAGATGAAAGAGTTTGCGTACTCAAGCTGGAGCTCATGGAGACGACTTCCTTATTGAAAAAGGAAGAGATGACTCCTAGTTTGGGAGGGAGCACTGATGTATTATTGATTGATGGATAGTCATTTTTCAGTTCGAAAAATGGTCCAGGATGAGTAGATTCTTTCTAGTTCGGAAAGTGGATTGAGATTTCTGACGGACAAACATTTTCCAGTTCGAAAAATGGTCTAGATTGTTGATGTACCATAAACATCGACTTCCCATTGTGGTTAACATGGGAAGTGGTCTAGGGAAGTCTCTCTTCTTGAGGGTTACTCAAGAATACTGGCCTGCCTCGCCAAAAAACTATTTCTCATTGTGGTTAACATGATGAATGGTCCGTTTTGGAGGTTGGTACAGGACAGTCTTTTCCTCTTGTGGTTAATAGGGGAAATGGTTCGGACAGTCATTCCTTAGGGTGTATTCATTCTCTCCAGGTTGCACTTTGTTTAGTGTGGGATGAATGGCCCAGGGTGGGGAATGGTCCGGGTTCAACAATCAGGGACAAACATTCCTTAGGGTGGATTCATTCTCTCCAGGTTACACTTTGTTTAGTGTCAAAAGAATGGCCCAAGGTGGGGAATGGTCCAGGCTCAGAAATCATGACAGTTGTTCTTCCTTGCTTGAGAAGAATAGTCCAGATATCTCATCATTGATGTCTTACTTTTAAGGGAACATGCTCTTTCGAGATCTCACAGATGTGAGAGGAAGAATGGCCCAGATGATTCAGTTTTATATCATAACATTGTTTCTATGCAGGTTGATATCAAATGATTGTTATGAAGACAATATATGTATACTACTGTGGTGGATGTGTTCCACTGTTTGTGACTATACGTCACTGATCAAGTACCTGTGTGCTACTTGGTGTGGTAGTGTACCACTAGATTGTAGTTGTGTACTACTATGGATAGACACAGTTGTGTTCTATTGAATGATATTGTTCTGATTGCCTTGAGGACTATCAACAGTGTCGAAAATGATTATCAACTAGATGGATAATCAATGAACAGAGTTTTCCCAGACAGAAAATGGTTCAGAACAATTATTCTTCTAGATTAGAAGAATAGCTCTTATGTCACTCCGTGGAGTGAGCATCATGTCTAATTACTCATATAGAGTATGGTTCCGAGAGATGATGCAGCTGATGACATTGATGGTGATAATGGTGCTCATGATCTAGTCATGAGATAGTCTAGATGACTATGTTAATGCTACCGGGTGAATGGTATGTTTTGTGCTCAAGACCATTACCTATAATACCTCCCTATCTAGGAGGGAGTGTTGATATTATGGTAGTTGTGGGAGGTATTTACCTCCACGTGTAAACCTAATGAGAATAGAATACTTCGGGAAGCAAGAAGAAACCCTAATGAGTTGGCTAATAACCCTAGGAGACTTGTCGACTCAAGAAGATAATTTATATTAGGTTATTAGCCTCCAAGAGAAGAAGTCGGCCAGAAGAAATAATATATATTGAACAGACAGATACCCATAATGAGAAGTTGGCCCAAGCAGTTAGCCAGAATTACTATAAATACAGGAGGCCAGTCTTCATTCTAGCAGGTAGTCTCAGAATTGCAGAGCAACACTTGTGCGCACTGCAGTGCCCAATTTTGTGTGCAGGTTTGGAGGAGAGCTTCCATTGTAGCTGTTGTAGCTAGCAGATCGGTTTTGGCTTGGACTATCTCTTGGCTAGGCTTTGGACTATCTGATCAGCTCTTGTTGGTGTGATATCCTTGGGGAAAGGTGTGCTACCCTTTGTTTGGCTATCTAGCCTAGGGTTTGCTTCCAGAGTGATTCTCTGTCAAGGTTAAGGTGCTCGAAGGGTGGCTTCGGCCTATGGTTGGGTGACAATAGTGATATTGTCAATGGTAAAACGAGCACTTCCATTATATTCTAACAAGGTGTCCTTCTTGGGACTTAATGACCTCCCAGGTTCCTTTTTTCGACTTTATTCCTTCCTTGGATAACTTACTAGCTTCATCCCTTTTGGCCTTGTAGACACATGAAAAAAAGAAGTGAGAGAAAGTAGATTGTAAGATCTTGATGTCTTGAAATAATAGCTGAAGTAATAAATTAATCAAAATGAAGTCTCATTTCATCCATTGTATAACTAAGAGGGAGTCACCTAGAATTTGGATTTGTGTGACCTCTTTTTCAAGGGCCAGAATGAGAACCAACCCGAGAGTCGTGAGTTCAATGAAGTTGTTTGTGGCTTGGCCAATTCTAGCTTTTACTGAAATATAATGATTTGGGGAGAGGAAGATGATTCCCCTAGCCCCTCCCCTGGATGGATTTCCTTGTGAGGCTCCATCAAATTATGATCAAGGAAAGGATTCATTGATATGTCTTGTTGATACACGAGTATGAGGAGGAGCAGAGGAAAATTGGGGAAAGGCGCTTAGAATGTTGAGACTTTGAGTGGAACATTTGAGGGGTAGGATATCCTTACCCTTGATGTTTTTTGCATTTCTAGCCTACCAGATTCCCAGGCCAGGGTGAGGGGTAGATATTTGAAATATTTTGTGGCCTTGTTTTGATATCGATTCCTTAAGGATTCTTCTATGGAGTCTCCTTTCTGAGAGTTGTGGTGATCCAGGTGGATATTGGTGGTCACCCACCTTTTTTGACTGGCTCAAAACAGTTTTCTGGCAATTTACTATTTTTAGCAGGTTTTAACTTCCAGGGCCATTTTGAGGGCCTAAATGAAGGTTTTTAGAGATAGAGGTTCTAAATGATAGCTAAAGGCATGATTGAGCCCCCAAAATGAATATCCTGGACGATACCTTTCCAACGAGCTATCATACGCCTAAAACATAGATCGTATGCAAAAGTTACAACCTCGGGAAGTTGATGTACTAACTTACCCAAACGAGGCCCACATGACTTTTGGCGCTTCATTTCCTAGGGTTAGGTTTTTGGATGTCTAGGGTTTTGGGAATTCCTGTTTATTGTAAAAAGGCCTTCAGAACCTCATTGTAATCATCTTCTTGCGAATGCGAGTAGCCGTCACATCTTTTCTCAGAGATAAACTGCCACCATTCTAGAGAGTCTTTCACTCTGCATTTTTACAGTCTCTGTACATTTCTTTCATTAATAGAAATCGTGTATTACTGTATATCTGTGTTTATGGTTGTATCTTTGATACATTTCTGTTATATTATTGAATATTTGTGATATCTTTGTGCATTTCTTTATTATATCTCTGATATCATTTCGTGCTGAAAATAATCCGGATCATGCAGAGTTCAGTTAGGTCTTCATTTTCATTCCAGACCTTCTTTGAGAAAGGGTAGGAGATAATAAGATTGTTGTTGGTTTGAGGTCTACTTCACAAAGGAAACACCTACTTGGGCCTTCAAAACTTCCTTTTTGCAGTATATACCAAGTGAGGGCCCTGTTATTGAGGAGAAGCCACATGGAGAATTTTGCTTTTATGGGGGATTTGAACTTCCATATAGGTTACCACCACTAGATTGGTGGTTGTTCGATGCCTTCAAATGCCAGGGCTTTCTATATAGCTTTGGGATCACAACCTTCTGAAGGGATCAAGGACCAGAGAAGTTCAACCTCTTTGTTGTTAATAATAATACCACATTTCTTGAGACAATATGTATATGATTTTTCCAAACCTTGGCATAATTTGTGGTGAGTTTTAGCTCTCTCCACGAGAGCCACTATTGTTGGGGAGTGTTCATCACTGGTCCACGAGCAATGTGTCATAGGGTATTGAAGCCTTTGTATCTAAGATCCTAAATGAGAGGTATTGACAACCTGTGCGAGTTCTTGTTCAACAAAGTTACCAACTTAACAAAAGCTCTGTAGAGTTCTCATTTATTAGAGGTCACATTTTTTTATCCCCATTTCAAAAAATGGTGCTACCGGTAGTACCCCTTTTTTGCAGGGTGGTTAAAATTGTGACTTTCTTGAAATTATTGACTTGACAACCAATTCTGTTCAAATCACATTGCAGAAGATTGACCCTCAAATAAAAAAGTGATGCTACTGGTAACACCCTTCTTATTTTTGGAGTTAAAATTGTGACTTAATTGAAACAACAACCCCGATCACTGGTATTGTCACAGACAAATAACTTCATATTAACTTGTAAATCGAAAAGTGATATTTTATTTATTAATCAATTTTATTTTATTTTTTAAATTTACATGAAAAACAAATAAATTGAAAAACAAAACTCCACATACATGTTTTTTTTTTGTAACTGAAACGGTTATGATTATATTGATAAAAGATCATCGGCCTTGCCTGAAAAAAGTACATAGAGAAAAAGATCCCAAGTATAGATTCCGATTTATCTTATCGGATTACAAATTCACTTTCCTATGTTTCCAGTTATCCAAATAAACTACATTCCATGATTCCTTACATGAATAATTTCGAACAGATTGACGGCCTAATATTTGACTAAAGGAGCTCTTGGTTATTTTTTCTTT
>ML802684.1:182738-193950 GCA_009831015.1 Picea engelmannii | reverse complement strand
AAAAAAAAAAAATATTTGTAGAAAAAAAAAACACATTTTTCTATAAAAACAGTTTTTTAATGAAAACCCATTTTTTAAAATGAAAAATTACCTTGTAAACACACATTTTTTAAAATAAAAAACTCGATTTTTTTAATAAAAAAACACTCATTTTATTTAAAAAAAAAAATCATTTTATTTAAAAAAAAAAAACAATTTTATTTTGAAAAAGATTTAAAAATCAAATAAAAACAAAAATATTTAAAAAAAAACAATAACATAAAACATTAAAACAAACATTTAAATTAGTTTTAAAAATATATATTAAAAAATCAAACAAAAATTAAAAATCAAACTTAAAAAGAATGAAAATAAAAATTAAAAAAAAACACATCAATTTAAAAAAAATGCATCAGATTTAAAAAAAAAGAAAAGCGCATTCAATAATTTTTTTTTAAGCACATTAAAAAAATAATTAAAAACAATGAGTGTAAATGGGGGAGGGCGATGCTTTGTTTTGAATACAAAACAAAGCATAAGGGGGAGGGGGTCAATGCTACTATTTTTTTTTTAATTACTTTTTTTAATGTGTTTTTATTAAATTTTTTTTTTTTAAATTTTAAATCTAATGCATAATGTGTTTTTTTAATTGAATGTTTGTTTTTTAATTTTTTCTAAATCCAATGCAGTTTTTTTTCTTTATTTTTTTTAGTTTGATTTTTAATTTTTGATTATTTTGTGTTTGATTATTTTTTGTTTTAAAAAATTGTTTTTCAATTTTTTTTATGTGTTTTTTTTTAAAATAATTTAAATCGTGTGGTGTGGGTAAAATAATAGAAAAAACTTATTAAGTTTTTTATTATTATTTTTCCACCTTCATAATAAGTTTTCTCTTTTATTTCTTTTCATCCCACCTTCATATGATTTATAATTATGAGGGTGGGGTGAGAGTGGGTGGAATAATAGAGAAAACTTAATATGAGGGAATAATAGAGAAAATTGGGTGGGGGTAGGTGGAATAATAGAGAAAACTGGGTGGGGGAATAATAGAGAAAACTTATTAAATTTTTTCTATTATTCCCTCACCCTCATAATAAGTCTTCTCTATTATTTCCCCTCATCCAACCACTTATTATGAGGTCGAGGGTGGGGGAATAATAGAGAAAACTTAAGTTTTCTCTATTATTCCCTCGTATTAAGTTTTCTCTATTATTCCACCTACCCACCCGCACCCCTCATAATTATAAGTTTTATCATATATGAGGGTGGGATGAGGGGAAATAATAGAGAAAACTTATTCCATCCACCCCCACTCCCATATATGAGTAATAAGTTTTCTCTATTATTCCCTGATATTAAGTTTTCTCTATTATTCCCCCCACCCCTAGCCTCAACCTCATATTAAGTTTTGAATGCTTTATATTTTATGTTATTGTTTTTTTGTTTTGTTTATTATTTGATTTTTAAACTTAAAAAAAATTGTGTTTTTTTTAATAAAAAATAATGTTTTTTCCAATTAAAAACTGAGTCTTTGATTTAAAAAATGTGTATTTTCATTAAATAAGACAACTTTTCATTTTAAAAAATGAGTGTTTTCATTAGAAAAACAATTTTTTTATTATTATAGAAAAATGTGCTTTTTTTTTCGAGAAATGTTTATTTTTTTTAGTTAAAAGAAAATTAAATAGAAATAAGTGTATTTTTTTCTTTAAAGAAAAAAAGAAACATGTATGTGGAGCTTCCTTTTTCATTTTTTTTTTAATGTAAATTTTAAAAATAAAATAAAATTGATTAATAAATAAAATAGCACTTTTCGATTTACAATCTAATTTGAAGTTCATTGTTCATTGTTCAATTATTGAGGCTATTGTTTCAATCAAGTCACAATTTTAATTCCAAAAAAAAGAAAGGTGCTACCGATAGCATCACTTTTCGATTTGAGAGTCAATTTTCCACAATGCAATTTAAACAATATTGGTTATCAAGGAAATGATTTCAAACAAGTTGCAATTTTAAACAACCTGCAAAAAAAGGGTGCTACCAGTAGCACCATTTTTTGAAACTGGGGTTGATTTTGGTGTTTTTGACACAAAAATATGGGTTTTCTACACTAGAGTTCTCGTTTTGAGGTCACAGTTCTCATTAAGTCAGTAACTTTGTTGCCCCCAATCAAGGTCTACTTGGACCTTATCCCATTTTCCTTCTTGCCAAATTAACCAATTCCCAATTAGGGGAAAGGTTGCAATTGTGTTTTTCCTGATTGAGGAGTTTTGATATTTTTTGTTTGGGGAACGAATCCATTCCTCAATGGAGATGGATGAAATATATTTTTCCTTTATAGTTTGAACCCAGAGGCCTTGTCCCTGTAGGAGTTGCCATACATTCTTAGAAGTGAGGGATTTTGAGAATATGAACATATTTTTTTATTCCCCACCCACTTTGGCATTTTAGGGTAGAAAGTTTCTTCCAGGATACCAGTGCCATACCTTTCTTTTCCCGAACCTTAAACTGGATGAAACAATAACAAAGTTATCTAATTCACTCAAGAATTTCTTTTAGGATGCAAGCGAGGTACATCTTGTAAACAATGATGGACTCAAGGACAAATTTAACCAAGATTAATTATTCTCCATGAGAAAGCCATTTATTTCTCTAGGTGTTTAATTTTTTTTCAATCTTGGCTATGAGCCACTACCAATAATCCTTGAGGTATAGGTTGGCCTTTAAATGAAAACCAAGGTATTTAAAGTCCGTGTCAAAAGATGTTATAAGAAAGGGGAAGATGTGATTTATATATAGTTTCTTAGCCTCAGAGAGACCCCAACAAGTTACCATTGATTTGGACGAGTTTATGATCATGCTCGTGGCTACATAGAAGATATTCAAGATCTATTTGAGCTTTTCCACCCTTATTTTTGAGCCATTGTAGAATACAAGTATGTCATCGACAAACAATAAATGAGAAATAAGATAAGAGTTTCCTATTAAAATGCCTTTAAAGAAACCATTTGTCAAGGCTTCCCTAAATGTTTTTCTAATCCCTTCTGCTACTAGGAGAAAGAGGAGTGGGGATGGTGGACACCCCTAATGGATTCCTCTTTCAAGCTTGAAAAAGGGTGAGGCTGCACCACTGATTAACATAGTGAAGGAACCAAGCTGATGCATCCCATTACCCATGCCACAAAGTGAAGGATGAAACCTAGGTGAATGAGAAAGAGACGAAGAAAAAGCTAGCTTACTCTGTCGAAGGCCTTGGAGAGGTCCACCTTAACTCTCACAACCTTTAGATTCTTAGTTTTTATCAAGTGGATGCATTCTTAGGAAATCCCTACAAAATCATGTATTTGTCTACCTTCTAGGAAGCCAAATTGCTTAGGTGAAATCTATTGAGAAAGGATTTCCTTCAACCTTCTAGAAATGACTTTTGAAATGATTTTGTAAATGTTGTTGTAGAGTGAGATGGGTATGAAGATTTTGTTAGAAAAAATAGGATTGCGAAGAAATAAAATAAAACAAATGTGGAAATAAAACACATAAGATACACAATACAATGGAGACACAGATATGCGTGGTTCACCTAGTGTGGGCTATGTCCAACAGAGAAATTTCCAGTTCCTTCCTTTATTATTATCCAACAAATGAAGGGATACAACCTACATCACACCCGCTGTAACTTCATCTTCTTTCTCTCACAATCTCCTCTCTTAGAATACAATATTTGCAATGATACATAGCCGCAATACATTTCCCTCATAAAAAAGGGTTGCCTTTTAGGGAAAAAAACCTAACATAACTTCTACCGTCAGATCTGCGACCTTATAATGAACGGTCTAGATTTACTATGAAATTACAATATACACTTACAAGACAATTTTTCCTTCAGGGGCTTCGCCCCCGAACCCCCGAATCCCGAAGGGGGGGCAAGCCCCCCCTGCACTCCATCGCGTGGAGGAGTGTACATTCTTCTAGGGTGTAAAGTCTTCATGGGGTATAAACATGGCTAAAAACAAAGACCTCTGAATCATGAAGATAATCAGGCTCCAAAACCAACAATATCCCACTTGGAGACTGATATGAACAAGTCCATCGCTGATGTATCATCTGGACTATAATCCTTATTGGACTTGAAAAATTTCTCATCTTCACCTTCATGCTTGAAGACCAACTGAAACTGAGCAGGAACTTAGTTTCTCCCTGGTTACTCCCTTTGTTAACATGTTTGCAAGATTCTGGCTAATTTGTATCTTTTCCAACTTCAAATGCCCATCTTCCAAAACACATCGTATGAAATGGTACATGAGTTGTATATGCTTAGTCTTCGGATAGAAGGCTGAGTTCTTTGCAAGATGAATGGAACTCTCACTGTCATAGTACAAGCTGATATTCTCCTTCTTCTTTCCCAATTCCTCCATAAACCTCTGTAACCAAATCATTTATTTACTAGCCTGTGTAGCAACGACATACTCTGCTTCTGTTGTTGAAAGTGAAAATACCTTTTGCAGTTTCGAAATCCAACTTATTGTTGTTCCACCTATAGTAAAACCATACCCTGTGGTGCTCCTCCTGCTATCTTTATCACCTGCCATATCTGAATCAACATATCCCTGTAGAACAATGTCTGAACCTCCAAAACATAATGCATGAGTAACAATACATCTCAAATACTCGAGAATCCACTTTATTGCCTCCCAATGTTATTTACTTGGATTGTTCATATACCTACTCACAACTCCCACTGCATGTGCAATATCTAGTCTTGTGCAAACCATCACATACATCAAGCAACCAACTGTTGATGAATAAGGGACCTTGGACATGTATTTTATCTCCTCCTGTGTCTTGGGACACATTTCCTTAGTTAATTTGAAATGGATGGCCAAAGGTGTACTAATTGGTTTTGCATTCTATTGTTGGGTAAATCGGTGAATGCAGACATAGACTAATCCCCCTAGATCCACCTAGATCTAGAACAAAACACGACAGGACATGGCGCTTTCCCTAGGCTCCAATCATCAAATTTACTACCGAACAAAAGACAATAGACATACCTTTAAATGTCGCTTCCTTATGTCTTTGTTGTTCCTGTTTTGCTCCGGTGCTCTTGTGATACTGATCCTGCAGTGAGACACAAACCAACCAAAGTGAAAGCAGAGAGAGTATATTCAATGACAACCTATGCATATGATCAAGGAATTGTGCAATAAAATAAAGATAATTCTATGGGAAAGAAACATGCCACTGTATTATATTAATAATAGGAAGAGAGATTACAACCAGATGCCTTGATGTCGTAAGGTTCCTTCCAACAGTTCCTTGCTTCCCACACACTTTTGATCCAAGAATTCCGAGACTATAGATTTGACATCTATCTTGACAAAAGCAAAACTCAAAGCCACTCTAACCAAACTAATAATTCCAAGACAAATCCAACTAAAACCCTCATCAAAGCTAACTTTCTCCATGAGAGTTCCTCTCCTTTTATAAGTTGAAGAGGATAAGGTGAGGAGGTTAGGATGATCCTACTAAATCATAAAAGCGAGTAAGATCCAAACCATTCGGAGGCCACCTCACCATAGAATCTTCTCCTTCTAGAACCATCGAGAAAACGATTATTTTCCCACGTACGAAGGCCTCCGCGACCTGGATATAGTGCAGCCTACAGATATTTTGCGTCCTAGCTATAGTGAAGCCCGTGGAAATCAAGCATTTTTGCACCATAGCTATGGTGCAGCCCGCATAAATTCTCCAAAATAGGGTTTTTACAGAGGAAAACACAACTCCTTCTCTCAGGGAAAGTTCTTCTCCTTTCTTTCTTTAGGAATTCAGGCCACTGACCCCTCTGAAGGAAACAAATAGGTTTACATAATTAACGGTCATAAGGGTGATGAAAATAATGTGTAACAGAGAGCCCCCGAAAGTATGAAGTTATAGCAGAGTGATAGCTAAAATACTTTGTCGAGTGTGTGTAGGGAATAAGGAACACGTCGGTCGAAAACCTGCCAACAAACAAGGAAATACAGTACAATTATATATCATCACTGAGGTAGGCATTCCCATACTCAGAATACAAATGACTCAAAGCATAAATGCCGACATGCGAAGATCCATGTCAAGTAATAAAGTTCATAACCACCAAACATACATTGTGGAGCCATGCCATTATGACTCAAATCTGAACATAGCCACCAAAAAATACACTGTGGATCTATATGTTAAAGACTCAAATTTGAACATAGCCACGAGACATACAATGTGGATCTATGCAACAATACAAACTGAATATAATCCAACGCAACCTGAATCTGTGAGAAACGATTCAGGGTCTTCATCTCCACTACTCTATAATACGAATCTAACCATGTGAATACATGTGTTGAAGTCGAACATGATAGAAACCACTTGATTATCGGTCAATGATGAGAACCGTTAACAAGTGCGAGGGAAATCACCATGAATGTCAATGACTCCCAAGGTACACTAGTACAATCCAAAGAATGCGAATTAATGAGCTGAAGACGAACACTCGGCGGAATCTCCCAATCAGGGGTCAATAATGAAAACCCACTATTGAAAGCGAGGAAACCTGCCATTGAGGCATGCAAGTTCCAAGGTACCAATTAGTTTCTAAGTCTAATTCTTGGATAATGAGTTGAAGTTGACAGGAAAAGACTCGTCACAGGAGGGCCTTAATGTATCCCACATAAATGACACGAAACATGTAATAAGATTTGATGTAGATCAGAGTAACAAGTGATTCAGGACTGACTCAGGGATGGCCGACACAATAGAAGGCTCAAGGACTGCAGAAGTGGCCGACGCAATAGAAGGCTTTCCAGGTTGAACATCTCTTTGAACATATTGACTACATGACAACTGTCTTGGAAACACTAACTCAACAACAGGGATCAAAGACCAATTTGTAATCTTATAAAGAAGTATGACCAAGAGACAAGTGATTTTTCCAACCTAGACATAAAGTGAGTGAAAGGGTGTCATGCTCAAAAGTGACTCTTCCATGGAATACAGGTGTAGACACAATTCTTTCCCAATTTTTGCCCCACCATTTCTAGCGAGTACTTCTTTATTTTTACGCAAGCTCGAGGAGGATAACATATGCTTGTTGATGTAAGCTCATCCTTCGGATGAGTCCCTCAGAGTATTTTTAACGAACCCTAGGAAGGAGTGGTTCGGTCCCATGTGGGTATTTCGATGTTTGTTTAACGAGTCCAAAGATAGAAAACTCGGGGTTTTTTCATGTTTATAGAGTCTGAAAAACACTTAAAGAGAACTCTCTCAGTTCCTTTTTCGTAGGTTAGTCTAATGAGACCGAAAAAGAGATAAACTATCGCTCAATAGATGCTCTTTCTAATACTTTAACGAGCGTGAAAAGAACAAGATCACTCGACAATCTTTTCATGTTTAGAGAGTCTGAAAAGAGCTTAAAGGGAACTCTAGGGGGTTCCTTTTTCGTATAACCTTTACGAGTCCGAAAAAGTGATAAACGTATACTCGATTACATTCTCACGTATTTACGAGCACGAGAAAGAACAAAGACTAAGCTTGGTAACTTATTCTCATGTATTTACGAGCATGAGAAAGAACAAAGACTAAGCTCGGGATTGTTTTCATTTTTACGCAAGCTTTAAAACAAAACAAAACTATGCTTGGGATAGATTTTATTTTTACACAAGCTTAAAAACTAAACAAAAACTATGCTTGGACCTGGATTCATTTTTACACAAGCTTGAAGAAGAGGAAACTATGTTTGGTCCTGGTTTCATTTTTACACAAGCTTGAACCAGAGGAAAACTATGCTTGGAGTAGGTGGTTTCATTTTTAAACAAGCTTGAACTAGAAAATCATGCTCAAAGTTGGTTTCATTTTTTAACGAGCTTGAAATTAGAAAATCATGCTCGAAGCTGGTTTCATTTTTTAACGAGATTGAAATCAGAAAACCATGCTCAAGACTTCCCAATGCATAACACAGGGATGGTTGGTACTTAGCCCCCAGCTTAAGAAGCTAGCGGCTCAACTTTAGCATGAAGTTCAGAGGCTGAAAGCATTTCCCCCCAAGCTTCATTTCGTCCAACCGCAAAAGCGGAGGAAAGGAAGCTTCAAATACTAGATGAAGGACTTGGCTCAAACAGAGAGGGGGAAGTTGTTTCATGTTTTAACGAGCTTGACATAGGATAAGAACTATGCTCGAGAATCCAGGTTCAATCCCTAGACTTATGTTTCATTTTTTAGCGAGCTTGACACAGAAACAGGAACTATGCTCGTAAGCTCTGTTTCATTTTTTAACGAGGTTTCCACAGAGACGTGGAAACTATCCTCACAACTGGTTTCATTTTTTAATGAGCTTGAAAGCAGAAAACCATGCTCAAGGCTGGTTTCATTTTTTAATGAGCTTGAAATCAGAGAAAACCATGCTCATAGCTGGTTTTATTTTTTAACGAGCTTGAAAGCAGAAAACCATGCTCAAGGTTGGTTTCATTTTTTCAATGAGCTTGAAAGCAGAAAACCATGCTTGAAGATGGTTTCATTTTTTCATGAGCTTGAAATCAAAAAACCATGCTCAAATCTCTTCTTGATCACGGCTTCCAAGAGGACAGTGCTCTAGAAGGACACCATGTCAAGGGACAAAACTCGATCATGGCTTCTAAGAGATCTTCATTTGATGGAAGAAACACACTCTGGAAGGAACACATGTCGAGGGTCGCGAGAGGGGTAAGGAGGTCAGGCTCCAATAGCCCTACCGAAGAGGTCACCATGTCAACTACCGAATCCAAGTCATTGTCATCGACAATGGAAGGCATGGGAGACAACACCACATAATTTACCTATGGCAGGGGTGATACCGTCTGCATATAAGAACCACTAAGGGAGGTAATCCAATCAGGACCGATGAATGAAAGTTGATCAATAGTTGCCATTCTTCCATCGTGCAGGAAAGATATCACACGAAAGAGAGTGGACACAATATCTTTCACAACATAGACATAATCTCACCCAAGGAGTAAAGAAAAATCCAAGGGGTCTTGGACTACTATGACATCAATAAAGATAGTTTTCCCTCCCAAGGTTACAGGAAACTAAGGGAGGGTTCCTAAAGGTTGACTAGTTCTTCTGTTAAAATCTAACAAATGTTGCATAACCGGGGCAAGCTGAGGACAACCCAAAGCTTGCCAAAAAAAAGAGGACAAAATGCTAATGGTTGCACCTTCATCTATCAACGTAAGAGGAACGTCCCGACCACAAACTTGCACTATAATTTGGAAAGGAATGTGAGAGGGAAGATGAGGTCCAGTTAGCACACCCAAATTAAAAAGGATGGTCTCATTACTTTGAGCGGGTTCCACGGGAGAATGAGGAATACCCCCTAGCATGATATAGTTTGTATCAAAGAGAAAAACGTTAGTAGTATCAGTTTTACTCTCGAGCGGGAGAGTAGGACTGACCGATGACAAGATCAGATCGACCACTTGGGTTGCATTCTTCAAGTGGAGAATGGGGTCGACGCTTCGAAAAGGATCGATCGCTTGGGTTTCACTCTCTAATAGGAGAGTGGGATCGACTGAGGATGGGATCATATCGACCACTTGGTCTATTGGTTCAACTAAGAATGTGACCAAATTGACCACTTGATCAACTAGACTGACTGACGAGGGAACCAGATTGATCATTCCATCAACTACTGGTGGGTTGAGAGAAAGCTTGCGATAAATAGCTGGAAGTTGAGGCTGTGAAACAGTCATGTCTTCCAGGAATTTCAAGGCTTCTTCCATATGAGGGCAAATATGAGTTAGATGACGCCCTTTTCATAACATACACAGGAACTTAGCTCTGCTTTTCTTCTTCCCAACTATATCATGACTAGTCGACGGGAAGTCATCAACATGTTGTTCAGAGGCTAACGACATGGGTTGGCGAGGGTCTGTATACCATGCTTCTATAACCTCGGATAGACCAGGGCAATCCTTAAGAAGATGGCTACCCTTATAAATCCTACAAGGGTACCTGGGTTTATGGGTTGTTTGAGTGATCTTGACATCATCAACACTCCCAGCGTGATCAACAGTAACTGGTTTCTTTCCAACACGTCTGACAGTGGTTGGAATTTTAGATCCTTGTTTATTTTTCTTCTTCTTCTTCTTCCTCTTCTTCTTCTTCTTATCCACCGAGTTATGAGCTTCAGATCTTTCACTCAGTGAAGAAGATGAAACGAAAGAATACCTTGCAAGTGGAGAAGGTGAAGAAGATCTTACTTGTGAAGAAGGTGAAGGATCAACATGAGGTTGATGTTCTTGGGGGGAAGTGCTTACAACTGAAGCACTAGTTGTATTCGGGATTACCTGAGTGGAAAACAACCATACCGGTAATCCAATTGTGAGACCTGGAAGGCTCAAAGTAGCGATGTGAGGAGGACCAATGTTTCTGTAAGAAGGAAAAACAAAAGGTTCACCTGGGGCAAGGGTTCTTCCATTGGTCGTTCTAGGACCCAACGCCATTAAATAAAGATCCAACCTAGAGTCTGCTAGAGAGAACAAACAACACACGCTAAAAATCTAGTATGCAAGCAAGCAAACAAAACCTTCCCACAATGAGCACACTAGTTGGTGATGAAATCCAGCGTCGCGGGAACAAAGTAAGAAGGGGATGAGATAGAGCAGGTGGAAAAGTTACGTTGATGACCTGCTTAATGGACTTATGCCTTGGTGCAAGCTTCCATGCAGTAATTGTGGATTTACCCTCCAAGGATCCAGAGTGAGTTTGGCCAACGTCGATTCCAGGTACCGTGAAAACTTCCCCTCCACAATCACCTCATGTAAAGAACCTAAAGAGAAAGGCCACTAAGGTTACCAACTACAACAAAGATGCCTGGGGAAACAATCAATAGTCTGATCCACACGCAAGGGCAGGGTATCTAGCTCGAAATCATCTTGAAAGGCTTCCACTCATCATTGTGGGTATACCTTCAAGCGACCCCCATAATACGTGCAATCTCTACACTAATACCAACAAAGCAGGGTGAATAACTCTGCTAGTATCAATGCGACCTCGTGATTGACCCTTGTGTTAGAAGGGCTTCCCAGGACAAGATGTAATAAGTGGATTTCACTGCTCCCCAAGTCAAGATTCTATGTTTGTTTGCATCTTTGGAAAGTTATCTTTCACACCTATTCCAAAGCCCTACAACTAATCTAATGTAGGTTTGCTACCAGAAAATATAAAA
>ML802684.1:161784-173731 GCA_009831015.1 Picea engelmannii | reverse complement strand
TCAATGTTTGTTTAACGAGTCCAGAGATAGAAAACTCGAAGGTTTTTCAAGATTATAGAGTTTGGAAAAACACTTAAAAGAGAACTCTCTCAGTTCCTTTTTCATAAAATAGTCTGGATGAGACCAAAAAAGAGATAAATTATTGCTCACCAGACGTTTACTTCAAATACTTTATCAAGCGTGAAAATAGCAAGGTCGCTCGACAATCTTTTCATGTTTAGAGAGTCTGAAAAGAGCTTAAAGAGGACTCCAGCGGGGTTCCTTTTTCGTATAACCTTGTTGAGCCCGAAAAAGTGATAAAACTATGCTCGATCACGTTCTCATGTATTTACGAGTGTAAGAACGGACAAAAACGATGCTCGAGGTTTTATGTAAAAACCATAAAAACAATCAAAAACACGCCATAACGAAGAAAAATATGTCCATACCCTTGTGTTTAATTATCAACGTCATCACACCTGCAAGTCATTACACTCATCTTGATATTAGGGATTAGATTTAATCAATAACTAAGCATAAAAAACCCAAAATGACATAGTAAAAAGTAAATCAAATGAGTAAATAATCATTTTTACCATATCATTTCACATTTCCACTATTGAGCTCAAAAACCCCCTTTTTACCCTCCGAGTTTGGCGTTAATTTTTGGGAGCTACAAGAGACCATTCAACGAGCCGTCTGCAGCATTAAGGTAAGCTCTTCATTCTTGACATTTTCATGGTTTAAATTTTTGATTTCATTGGTTAGTTTTTCAGTTTCAAGTGGTTTTTTGAACCCTACATGCGCGTTGGCATTCTCGCAGGCAGCCCATACGGGACCTGCGAGAATAATGCGTTCTCGCAGGTGAGCCTTAACCCACCTGCGAGGTTCTCTCACTGTGCTAATGGGGCACCTGCGAGAACCGCAAACTCCAATTTTTTTTTAAATATTTAGCCAATGAAAAAGATCCAGATCATGAATAAAATCATTAATCCTCCTTTTATGTTCCTTGTGCAGATAAATAGCCATAAACATGGTGCTTGAGTGGCCTGAAAGAGAACATGAAGAGGATAATTCAAATGCCGAGAATCATCCTCCTACCATAGCTGCATTGAGAGATTGTGGGCTCTTAAAATACTTCCGCATCCCGGGCATGAGGGCCCAAGTCAGACTACTAGAGTACCTGGTTCGTATGTGGGACCCAGACCAGCAGGTTTTTAATGTGGAGGCTCACACACTGTCCATAGACATCGAGGACATATACTTTTTGACTGGATTGTCCAGGCGCGGGTATTATGTCAGCCTGACCGGTAGTAGAGGTGGTGGGCTAAAGATGAGTGAGTACTGCAATCGATACTGTGTACTTGAGGCGGAGAGGAAAAAATGAAAAGTGGCTATCTGGGGGGTACAAGACTTGACCCTCCGCACTATTATTTTTACTATAGCTCGGATGACTGAGAGTTCTGATCCTCATATGGCATTACAGAGCTACTTCCAGTATGTCATCGAGTGTACTGAGCCTCGAGTATTCAACTGGGTAGATGCTGTGCTTCGCAGTATCAAAAAGCAATTAACCAAATGCAGGCGAGGTGAATTGAAACAATTTGGGTATGGATCTTTACTGGTGTCCTTCTTCCTTGAGAGGGTCCCCGTATTTAGACTACAGGTTGAGTGGAACCTACCGGGTCCTAGGGATCCAAGGATGTTGAGATGGTGTCGGCTCATGGCCTGACACGTGGCAGGACCAATCGTCAAATACGACGATATTTTCTTTGACTGGCTTCAAAACCAGATGTTAATGGTCGATGACTATGCTTATGCCGGGTTGGATTTCTGAGGAGATCCGGATTTAGCATTGCCTGAGGACGCTCAGTGGGGAGACCTTGGTAAGAAGTACACGCATTTTCTCTTTTTAAATGTTTTTGAATTTTTATCATGTTCAAATGTTTTTGTTTTATATGTTTATCCGAAGACTAACACAAAATGTTTGTTGATAACACAGATGTTGGACCATATAGACCTCCTGGCACTTCTCCTATCCAGTGATGAGGAGAGGTAGCAGCAGCAGCACCACAGTATGCCGAAGATTATCAAGTGGTGGAACAGAATTTAGAGGGCCTGACAGCAGACATTCCAGATATGACTCTGGAAGAGGTTCCACGACGCGATCAACGTCACACTGTAGGGTATCAACAACTATGGGTCGACTGCTCCGTAGGGTTGCTAGGGCAGTCGTGTGTTACCGTGAACGTCATCCTTGATGTCATTTTGTAGAAGCTATAAGCTTCAAATTTTGATATTTTGGTCTTCGGACAAACTTTTTGTAAAAACTCTTTTGATCGTTATATATACAGATGGTTTCTACCGGTTTATGATGTGTTTAATTTATAAATGGTTCAAATGTCTGTCCGATACATAATTAGCCAATGCATCTATTAATGTATTAAGACATCTAGGAATATGATGATATTCAATGTGATCAAAACAACATTCCAAGAGGCGAATTCGCAAATACACCCGTAACAAAGTAGGACTTCGAATAGAGTAGATATTACTTAACTGTAGTACTACAAGCTGTGAATCAAGTCGCACAACCAAATGACGAATTCCAATTGAAATAACATCAACCAATAATTCAATAACGACGCTATACTCTGCAATGCTGTTGGTTGCACGGCCAAGACATACACCTCGTAAAGATATAAGTTCGTTTGTTGGGGCATAGATTGCCCACGCAACGGAAGCTAGGTTCCGAGTACTACGGCTAGCACCATCAGCGAAGCCAATATAGGGTAGCGAAGACTCCGACATCTGGCAATCAAATACAACGTCACATAAGGGCAGAGACCAGATAACGTTAAAAGCAAACTAAAGTAACACACACAAAGTATGATACATAAAATACAAGTACTTGTGCACAAATGATTTATGCATAGTACTTCTTCGATTACAACCCATTCCTGGGTTCACTCAAAGGGATACCATTGTAATTGACTAGCTCATATGCTCCTTTTTCCAAAACTCGACGAATAATATAAGGACCTCGCCACATTGGTTCAAGTTTCCCAGCTCCTAACGCATCTCGATCTTGTTCATAGAGAAGAACAAGATCACCTTCAGAGAAAACGCGAGGCTTGACATGCTTGTCATATTGTGCCTTGACACGTTTTTTCTGGGCTTCTATAACTAGAGTGGTGTCACGTCGAGTTTCTTCTAATCGCATCAGATATAATAGACGTTCTTCTTCAGCAGAAGTATTGGGTAAGAGTTCGATAGCTAGCTTCAGAGAGGGTATCTCACATTCTATAGGAAGAATGGCTTCCATACCATAGACTAATCAAAAGGGCGTAAACCCAGTAGCGGATTTGACAGATGTACGATATGCCCACAATGCCGAAAACAACATCGTGTGCCAGCTTGTTTTATGAATGCCTATCATCCGTCGAAGCATAGTTATAAGAACTTTGTTGATTGCTTCGACCTGGCCATTAGCTTGCGGATAATAGGGTGTTGAGTTATCATGACGAAGACCCAACTTTTTCGTAAGTTCAGACATCATAAAATTCCTAAAATGACTACCGTGATCAGTGACGATAGCTTGGGGAACACCAAAACGAGCTATGCCATGGTTAAAAAGAAACAATGTTGCAGTCTTTCCAGTATTATCGAATGTTGGCATCGCCTCGGCCCATTTTGTAAAGTAGTCAACAACTACAATGATGTAACCATGCCCCCCGGCCGAGTGAGGGTGACATGTCATGAAATCAATGCCCCATTTCACAAAAGGACCAACTGAGACCACAGGATGAAGAGGAGTAGGATGTGACTGAATTTTCTGATTGTAGGTCTGGCATGCATGGCATTTTTGAACGGAAATAATACAGTCGTTGAACAAGGAAGGCCAAAAATACCATGCGCGTAAGATCTTTTGGGCAGTAGCATACCCAGACATATGACCACCACATGCTTCGGAATGGCAGTCATTCAGAGCTCTCTCGACTTTGTCAAACATCAGACAACGTCGAAAAACATAGTCAATTCCCCGACGGTAAAGAGTATCCCCGAGGATAATGTATTGACGAGCTTGATAGCGTATGCGACGTCGTTCGGTACTAGACAAAGCAGGCCGAAAAGTCTGGGTTTGGAGATATATAATGATATCGCCATACCAAAGATCGTCAGTGCTAATAAGGAAAAGAGATTCATCGGGTAATGAATCTACTGCTACATTTTCCGTGGCAGAGTGAGGAAAATCGCATATCAACTCAGCAAAAACTAAGTATTTCTTAGACGTGGTGCGATCAAATTCCAAGTCAAACTCCTGGAGTATGACAATCCATTTAGAGTATTTTCCCCCTAGCAATTGACGTGTCAAAATGTGTTGCATAGGGTTGCAATGAGAAATCACTGTAGTTTTCCTTGAGAGGATATAATGCCGGAAGCGTTGAACAACTTGAATGGCAGCCAAGGCCAGTTTTTCAACATGTTGATACTTGATTTCAGTTGATGTGAGACTTCTACTCAAGTAATAAATAACATGTTCATCGTGCACATCATCCTCTTGGACGAGAACCATGCCAATAGTATACTCCGAGGCAGCAAGATAAAGAAAATAATCATGACTATAATCAGGAGGAAAGAGAAGCGGAGCTTGCGTGAGGGACAACTTCAAAGCCTCAAAATCATTGTTGGCAAAGGTATCCCAGACGAACTCTGAACCTTTCTTTAGTAGCCGCGTAAAACCACGAGTAATCTCGACGTAATTAGGGATGAAGTGACGAAGAAAGTTTGCTTTCCCCTGCAAACTTTGCAACTGGCACAGTGTAGAAGGAGGAGGGAGATTAAGAATCGCCTCAACCTTAAGAGTATCCACCTTGATCCCTTGACGTGAAACGATGAAACCTAGAAGACGGCCAGATTCTACGCAAAAAAACACATTTATGAGGATTTAAACGAATACGATAGAACCGACAACGAATGAAAATAGATCGAAGATGAGTGGGGTGATCGACTCGTCGCAAAGAATGAGCTGGTAAATCGTCCAAATAGGGTTGAACGATATGATTTATATCATGAAAAGGATAAGACATAGCACGTTGAAACATCGCGCCAACGTTCTTAAGACCGAAGGGAAGTTTCCTATAGGCAAAAGTACCCCAAGGACAAATAAAAGAAGTTTTATGTTGGTCCTCGGGAGCGATGTTAATTTGATTATAGCCAGAGAAACCATCCATGAGAGAGAAGATTTCACTTCTAGCACAGTCATCGACAATCTGGTCGACGAAAGGGGTTGGAAAGTTGTCTTTGGGATAGGCTTTGTTAATATCCCTATAATAAACACATACACGAATACTGCCACCTTTCTTATCAATTGGAACAGGGTTGGAAACCCATTCTGTCAGAGCCACCGGATAAATAAAGCCGACTTTTAGAAGTTTTTCAACTTCGAGCTTGATAGCTGCTACTTTACGTGGGTGGACTGGACGAAGGCGCTGCCGGATAGGTTTAGCTCCAGGGTATGTCTTTATCTCATGTACAACAATAGCAGGGTCGATACTTGGCATCTCTTCATAGCTCCAGGCGAAGATGTCACGAAATTATTTGAACATAGATGTATAGGTGACGATTTCGTCCGGAGAACACGAAGCTCCAATATGAACATTTTCAACTATCCCAGGTTTAACGGATATGTCAATGGGAATCGTGGGAGATATATTACTGAGGTTCCCTTCGGCAAACACATCATGTGTAGATCCGGGAACGGTCGATATTACAACAATGGTCGACGGAGTCGAAATCCGTTGGTAGTTCTCAAGAGTGTGTTGTTCCAGAAAGAGTATGGAACGATGATTCCCATCGTACCAAGGGGTGTCCTCCATAACGGACATGATCATCTCATTAGTGGTAAAGATAACACGGAAAGGATCAGGAAACAACTCATCAAGAGAAGGGGTAGAAGGTGTTGCCGATTGAATGGCTTGATAGGCAAATTCAACCGGACTTAACGACATTACGTCGCCGAAACGAAGATGATCTCCAGGGTTAGGGACAATCCAAGGGTCATGTGATGTAGGAAGTTCGTGAGGCACGGTGGAAATCATGTTTATAGAAGCAACTGACGGGCGTGGAACATCGGGCGGTGGAATGGGGAAAGTACCCATTAACGAAGAGTCTTTTAAAAGACCTACACCGACATTCTCATAACCCGGTGGGGTTTTATAAATAAACGACACGTTGCCAGTACGAGTATCAGAATTGAAGAAGGCAATTTCGTCAATGGTAACAACCTTTCCTTGATAAGGGAAACACACTACATGGAAAAGTGTTGACACAACAACCTGCATGGAATCGATCCAGCTACGACCAAGCAGAAGATTATAATCAAGGGGAGCGTCGAAGACTTCCACTTCAACTTGGACTATCTTACCTTCCAGTGTGATAGGCAACGAAGGAAGAACACCGTAAGGCTTAAAACCCGAGCCATTGAAGGCTTTAAGAGTATTTTGTGATTCGTTCAAGGGAGGAGAGCCAATGGCTTTCCAACAAACAAAAGACATTACACACGTTGAGGTACCCTCGTCGATAACAGTTCGACAAATGTTCTTGTCAGAGACAACAACTTGTATCTGGAATGCGAGTTGCGGGGGTAACCGTGGAATGTGATCATCCAAGTCAAAGACTATCAAATTCATATCTGTGGGGTCAATTCCACCTATATCTTTCAACAATGTCTTCCTTTGTGCAGGACAAGACTGAAGGACTTTAAGGGCTGACATTGCTGAAGGTTCCTGAGCCAGATCTTCCACAATGCTGTAGTTCTGGGCTGCACGAGCATGAGGATTGAAAGACGATTTCCGAACAACACCCTTAGGGGGTCGCATGACTGTATCAAGGCTCGGTCGTTCGAGATGAAGAGGATCATTTGTAGGTGAAGTCGGTGGAGAGGGTTGCACCAAAGTAGGAGGTAAATCATCAACCTTCTCCTTAGACATAGAATAATCTTTGGCTCTAGTTGTGAGTGCAACGTTGTTTTGCGTAGAATCACCAATACACATCAAAACATATGATGTTGTAGAAGTAGATGGTTGGTCATGGATGACCAACTGAGCCTGTTGTTGAGACGGGAAGGGTTGGGACAAGACTGCTGGAGTAGATGGTTTCAGGGCTCCCTGAAGGAACTTAGTAACCTCAACACATCGTGGATAATCCTTTGTGTAGTGATCGTCACCACAGATAAGGCAAGGGTAGCGGGGTTTGCGCTTATCCTGATCTTCAACAGGGGTATTTTTAGGCTGCTCTGTTTGATTATTATTTTTTCCCTCCTTATTCTCGCCTCTCCCTTTTTTCGATTTATTTTTACCGGTCGGGGTAGATTGAATGGCGTTCACCTCAGAAGACTTGCCGGTGGGAGTGGCAGGAGACGGAGCATTTTGAACATTAGAAGAAGTAGATTTAGGGGTTGTACTTGAAACATAATGTGAGTGGGCTTGGGCAGTACCAATCACACCGTCAGCTGCATGCGAGGCAGCTGGAGTAGTTGAAGTACTGGAAGTACCAGGACGAGGTAATTCAGGTAGAAAATCATAAAGTGTTCCCGTTTGTGAATAAACGAGATCAAGATATTGAGCACGACTTATAGCCTGCTCCTCTGTGACAACACCACCCATGGCTATGTCCTTACCTATTTCATTCACAAAGGATTTATTAAACCATTCTGCCAGTAACTGATCAGGGAGCTCAAGTTTAATGAGACGTCGTCTCCTTCGCCACTCATGGATATGATCTGATATATGAGTGCCTTTAGTCTGTTTGAAGGAAGTCAAAATATCAGTCCCAGTATCATAACGGATCGATAACTGGTAATGTGTAAGAAAAACCATAGCTAGTGTGTTGAAATCAGAGAAGAAACCTCATGGCAATTCGATATACCACTTCGCAGCAGAACCATTAAGGGTTCGTTGAAAAAGACGTAAACGAATAGAGTCATCCATCAACGAGTTAGATGAACACCATAGGTGAAAAGTCATAACGTGATTGTTTGGGTCCTCTCCCACTTTGTCGTCGAATTTAGGAATGTCCGATGGAAGCTTGGACGGAATAACAGGCCATTGGGGAGAGTGACGAATAGGATCATTTAAAATCCTAGACAAATCTGGCAAATCCAAAGTAGCAAGATTAGGTAATTTTCGATTCACCTGCGGGTACTGGTGACTTTGGCATGGAAGCCTTGTTGGAAAACCAGTAGGACCGTACGCAGTCTGCCCAAAGTGGGAAGACCCAGGCTGATTCGGTGGTGGTTGGAGATGATAGTAATTCCAAGGATTGTAACCTTGAGTTTGAGTAGGGACCTGAGGTTGAACATTCTGACCCTGACCCCAAATAGGATTGGGTATACCTGGATATGGTTGGCCTATAGTAGGGACAGTCTGGTGCCCCCCAGTTGTTTGAGGAAGATTTTGTATCATCTGATTCAAATACTGGGCCAAAGCAGTAGGTATGTTTTGTCCAAAAGGTGGGGTTGGTCCCCCTATCGTAGGTAGTGTTCCAACCGAAGGTTGTGTAGTAATTGGATTATGTCTGGTAAGAGGAAATTGAATCGTACCACCTTGTCCACCAACGAGAATCTGCAAGTTTGGTGTAATGGACGGTATAGTGCCACTAGGATTAGGATTGCCAGAACGAAATTGAGGGAGTGTCGGAATAAAACCGGGAATATGATGCCCAGAAGGACCCCCAGGAGTACCAGATGGGGTTTGCGGAGGTGTTGGAACAGAAGCATTCAACAAAGCATTTAACGCATGGTATCCGGGTGGTAGTGTCAGAGTGACATTGGGCGTTCGCTGTGTGTTGATAGGAGCAAGACTAGCTGCAGTAATCCTGGTTGGGACACTCGTAGTATTCGCGAGATGGGCCATCTCGTCAGGGAGAATAAATTGATAAGTGGTATTCACCGGTACAGTCTCTGTCTCAGAAAACACCGGAGGGTTGATTTCGTAAACTGTAGGCGAATCAGGACCAAAAAGGGCCCTTCGGAAATCACCTGACCAAAGAGGATCTTGGCGTTCTACACCAGGAAAAGGCCCAACGGGTGATCCAAAAGATGTAACAACTGCTTCTCCAGAAGAATTTAATTGCACAAAGGGTCGTTCACCATGGCGAATGCGAAAGTCCTCTCTAGTATTGGTAATTCGAAAATGTTCTAGAGAGTCAGTTGATTCCACTTGTGGGGTGGTGAAAACTGGGACTTCACTTGTTTCTACTTGTGGTGTGGTGACAACTGGGACGTCACTCTGTTGAGGAGAGCCCTCAGGTGTACTGGTAAGCAAGGGTTGAGAACCTTCCGGATGCTCTGGAGATAAACCTTGCATTCTACGTGAACGACGTGGGGGAGAAATTGTAAACGAGTGACAAGCTCCGCGAATAAATTCTTAGGGTCAACTTCAAGAAACAAACAACACGCACTAGTAAACAAAATCTAGGAAGCAATCACCAGGCAAACAAGACCTTCTAATTTCGAAGCCACTAGTTGGTGATGAAATCCAACGTCGTAACAACGAGACAAGAAGGGGCGGGGCTAGGATGGAAAAGTTACGCTGACGACCTGCTTAACGGACTTACACCCTGGTGCAAGCTCCCACACATAATCATGGGTATACCCTCCAAGGAGCCCGAGTGAGTTTGGTCAACGTCAATTCCAGGTACCGTGAAGACTTTCCCCTCCACAGTCACCTTGGGTATGAACCTAGAGAGATAGGCTACTAAGGTCACCACAAACAATAGTAAATCCTGGGGAAATAGTCGACAGTCCGATCCACACGCAAGGGCAGGGTATCTAGCCCGAAATCAACTCAAAAGGCTTCCACTCATCATTGTGGGTATACCTCCGAGTGATCCTTGTAATACGTGCAATCTCTACACTGATATCAACAAAGCAGGGTGAGTAACTCTGCCAACATCAATGCGACCTAGTGCTTGACCCTTGTGTGAGAAGGGCTTCCCAGGACAATACGTTGCAAATGGAATTTAACACTCCCTAACTCAAGATGCTATTGTGTGTTTTGAGCTTTTGGATAATGTATCTCTCTTCCTACTCCAAAGCACTAGCCTAACTAAATGTTGGTGTAAAAGAGCCCTAGAAAAGAGTTACTAGATAAATTTTAGGATTATGCAATGCTTTTAAGAGCTGTTGTTTACTCAAAGATAACGGAAGTGAAACTTATGTTGTATGACTCTGACCCAATAATGCAAGGATGAGAATGAAATGTATCACTTTTCGTTCAATGAATCCTATGTATGGGAGAGAGAGAAGTTTTCCAGATCAACCATGAACTACATGCAAAATTTCCGTTCAAATGTCAATGCAAACAATCATTTATCAAAATGAAAATTCTCTATTGTGTCTTTTTCAAATGCTTCAACAATCTCTAAAATTTGATTTTCAAAATTTTCTAAAACGAAAAGAATTTTTGAAAGAAAAAATTCTTGTTTACTTTCCAAAAAGGACCCTCACTATACCAATGAGAGCACATAAAATCAAATCAACGAACAAACAAATAACCCAATCTACTCTTTCAATGAAAGCAAAAATAAAGAGCAAACCAAAGTAGTATTCTCAATTGCACAAGAAAATGATCTTTCAAACCAATAAACAAATGAGAAAACCAACAAACTTAACCTTCAACCAATCACTGGATCTTAACTAATCAAACACACTCAGAATCTGAAGTCAGAGAGAATGGTTTTGCCAAGAAGAGTCAAGAAACAAAAGTCAAGCCACAAATGACAAGAAAATCCTTGAAACCCTAAGACTGTTCACGCATGCAAACTAAAGCAAGAAAAACATCAATCAATGGTCCAAGAAACCCATAAGAGGTAATTCAACTGATCTGGGCAGTTAGAAAGACCAAAACTCAACTTCAAAATTTTGAAAAAGAATGTTCGCAGGTAAGCACTATTACACAGTGCGAGAATCACTGATTCTCGCAGGTGACCTTTGAGCAAGGTGCGAGAACCTCGCACTGAAACCTATGGGCAGGGTGCGAACCTTACCAATTCTCGCAGGCTGCAATGAAGTGCAGTGCGAGAATTCCTGAACATATCCAAAAATTTGAAAAATGAAGTAAAATTCAAAAAGGCTTCTGGACTCAGAAGGTCTATCAGGATATCCTGAAGACTCAGAGACTGATAGGACGGGAGAAAAGTGAAACCAGAGCAAATGGCCACAGAAAAATATCAAAAGCCACAAAGAAAATGGGATTGCTCCCCAGTGGAGTCGCCAATTTTGTTATTGGATAAATCCGTAAGTGCGGACACAAACCGATCTCCCTAGATCCACCTAGATCTAGAACAAAGCAAGACAAAATGATACTCTTTCCCTAGATTTTAACTATTGAATGTACTAGGAGGCACGATTAAAGAACATACCTTATGATCGCTTCCTTTGATCTTTGTTTCTCCTGCTTCGCTCCAGTGCTCTTGTACAGTCAAGATCAAAACAATACAAACCAACCGAAGTGAAGAAAGCACAATCTATTCAACATTTAATCTATGTATATGATCAAGGAGTTATACAATAAAGTGGAACTAACTTTATGGGAAAGGGACACATTACTATATCATATTGATGGAAAGTAAAGGTTACAACCTAAGCCTTGATGTTGCAAACTTCCTTTCGCTGGATCTTAGCTCTGACACACACACTTGCTCACTTGCATGAAGAAGATCAACCACCTTTGATAAACTTGCTGGAGTTCCCTAGCTGCTGTAGCTTCAGTCCTTCACACAATCTTTCACCAATTCTCCAATGTCTCATTTAACCTTGTTTTCTTCTAACCTTTTCCATGAGAATCCCCTCAATATATAGGAGAGAATGAATTAGTTACTTGGATAAGAATGATCCCAAAATATCAGGAAATCCAGTACTTAGATAACCATTTGAATGCCATCTCATCCTTCTAGAAGATTCCCT
>ML802684.1:138414-161734 GCA_009831015.1 Picea engelmannii | reverse complement strand
ATATATAGGAGAGAATGAATTAGTTACTTGGATAAGAATGATCCCAAAATATCAGGAAATCCAGTACTTAGATAACCATTTGAATGCCATCTCATCCTTCTAGAAGATTCCCTTCTAGAAGCTTCGAGAATTCATCTTTTTCCTTGTTTTAGAAAGTGTTCGCACCCTAGCAGTTACACACAGTGCAAACTTCTCGCACCCTGGCTTAAGGCAGTCTGCGGGAATCATGCATTCTCGCAGGCAAATGTATTAGCAGCCTGCGAACCTTCCTCCAAAATGTCATTTCTGGAAAGAGATGAAGGTAACTTTTCTCAGGAGAAAGTTCTAATGAAGAGCCTGAGTACACCATTATCAATACATCATCATGACAACCAAAATCATAGGTAACACCAATAGCACTGGATTGTGATTGGATTCCCCTCCAATATAGATCCATTATCTAATTCTAATAGCCTCATGGATGAAGTCCTATGAAACCATGAAACGATCCAGGCATTTAGAAAATCTGGCTTCGCCAGTCCTTTGATTTGTCCAGGTTGGGGTAAGCTTGGCTAGCTCAATATCCAAGAGCCCTACTTGTTCCAAGTTTCTTATGAAGAAGTATGAAAGGCATTCCACTTGGGAAGTTGGACCCCAGATATTGGATGTACCAAGGGAAAATCTTAGGTCTCCTCCAAATACCACCAACCCTCCGTGGAGCTGAGATTATTAAAGAAGGGTTTCCAATATGCCAATCTATTAGAGTAAGGGATGTAGATATTCAATAAAGTGAGTTTTTGTCCAATTTTGAGAGAGAAGATGGAGGTCCCCAACCCTGATGAAAAAGGTCATGAGTTAGAAAGTGAAAAAAGGCCAGTATTCCAACTTGTAACTATCACCCTAGATCTAAGGCATCAACAAAGCTAAAGGCCCAACCCTTTAAAATCTTGGAGACATCTTGTGTCACATTTTCCCCATCTATCATTAGTTCTTGTAGGTAGATGAAATAGGGGTTATGCATTTAAATCAACCTTTTAATGACCAATTTCTTGGAAGGATTCTCCAATCCTCTACAATTCAAGGTTAAAAATACCATTTTGAATCATCCTTAGGGGTGGTTTCTCTAAGAGCCCCGATCAAAGATTGTTGTCGACCACTTTTGACTTCAAAGTTTGCTTATTTTTTAGTGATAGAGAGGTAGTATTTCCTTCCTCTCTTTATTTCTTTGGATTTTTTTCTTCAAAGTGTGCTAACCCTCCCTTAGATTCTCCTTTAAAAAACCCATGTCCCCTATTTCTAGGTCAGAGATTGTACTTTATTATCTTAGATGAGAGGGAGTCACCATGAGTTTCCAAATCTAACAATTTTTTTTTGGGGGGAGATGGGGATCTAGAGGCTTGGATTCCACGGAGAGGGTCACTCCTAACCCATCTAAGGGTATGAGAGAGATGTTTTAGGGTTTTGAAATATTGGATGAACTGGAGAGGAAATCCCCATGATAATTCACCAATTCATGCTCTAAACCTACCTCCCAGGTCTCAAAACACAATTGACCGGTGGAATGATTGATAGGATAGGGAGGAGATGAAGGTTTCTTAATCGATACCATCACAAGGCCTCGTTATGGAGAGAGGCTGAGGGGATATGTGCCTAAATGAACTTTTTTGCTGAAATGTTTGGTGCTAGATTATCTTCTATAGAGGTCGCTTGAGTGTTTTCTAAAGGATTTCCATCCAATTGTGAAGGTACCGTGTCCTTTGAAATTGGAGGGGTATTTCAAACCCATACTTCCCTTTTTAACTTGAGTGAACAATAGTTTACTATATTTCCATATTCATGGCATTGCCTACATTTGAAGGGAATCCTTTCATAGTCAAGGGATTGATAGAACATTGAAGGAATTTTCTGAATGATTATGGAGTTTTTCGATCCCCATATATATGATGTCACGAAGAAAGATGCCTGCTTCATAAAAAAGGCTCAATAAATTTCCAATTTCCTTAAAAAATTCCTTGGACCAGAGGATCAAAGAAAGCCCTGACATTCTTACCTAGAATGGAGTGAAATCTAGGTGGATTGAGTGGGCATCAATGTCCAGGTGACATTTTTTGAGGCACAAATTCTGTGTGCCCCATTTCCACTGAGTTCAGAGAATATTGCCCGCATCCTCAACATATCTAAAATTCCATACTAGCCAACCCTTCACTAGGACCATACTTTGTAGGATATATCCAAGCACATCAAAGTTTTCCTCTATTCATGACTTGAGTAGGGTTGAACCGATTCACCTACTCCAGAATCTACCAATAAGAATTGAGTCCTCAAATTCCATTATCTCATTGAGTTTTACACTATCTTTGAGCAGAATGTTGATGACTTTCGATTTATGCTTAATACACTTCTTTTGATTATGGGGGTTCCTTGGTCCTCTTTGTCCCAAGCCTTCTTGGGCAGAACCTTTGGGATTGAAGGAATAAATACCACTCATAATTTCATCAGTTAAACATAAGCCGATAAACCCATGGCCCTGGTGTCCATTTGAACTTTCGTCATCAAATCCAGAACTGAATGAGCCCGCCATCAAATCCAAAGGAGATGCATCATCAAAATTAAAAGCATGAGATTGATTCCTCTATGTCAGGATTAATTTCCACACTGGATCCGTATGTTGGGGAAGATTTCCCTTACCTGATAGATCTCCTAGAACATACTTTATGGAGTCCTCCTTGTGTGGGGATTGAAAATTCAATAAATTTAAGGCCGATCTGAACCCGTGCAAACTCACTAGAAATTTCATCGTTGTTGTTTGTTGCGTGCTCAGATCCAGACATAAAAACAATAGGTAAGAAGGGGTCTAGTGTATTGTGGATGTCAACTGGGTCAGAACAAATATGATGGTCCTCTTGTGGGTTATCCGAAAAATCAATCAAATCATTCTCCATTTGTCAGTGAGAGGGATGTACAGAGCTAAAGCAAGATTCAAAAACCCTAACCATTGTGGAAACCCTAGTTTTCCTTTCATCGTGCTTTTGTAGAACCTTCCCCTCTCTCTCATTCACATCCAAAGATATAACACTCTCATATCTACTTCATGGGAAGTTTTTCACGTTTCTTTTCACTATTTCCATAGAGTTCATTAGACCTAGTTTTTGGCAAGATTATTAGTTATTTCTTTTATGGATGAGTTTTTTTTTTTTTGTTGTGATAAATCTTAGGATTTTTGTTATGGGATGGTAGAGAAAATGTTTAATATTATAATAGTCTCATTAATATTATAATAGTATTCTTAACGAGATGACCTTTGGAAATTTTTTTTGGTATAAATTATGTATGATTTGGATTGTTAGAGGCATAAATACATGATATTTTTGTGGAGGTTGTGGATGTAAATCCCTTTGGAGGGAACAACAAATGATATTAGCATATGAAAAATGTAATTTTATTTCTTTTATAAATAAAAATTCTGATTTTTTTCCTAAGAAAAAAAAGAGTGCACATGCTTAGGGGTCGACCCATGGATCAAGCAACATGAATTACAACATCTATAGATATAAATAACCATTAAGTGCTATTGTGTAAGGTACGAGTGAGATTTCATTTCTCCATTATTTCATACTATAACATGTTCTTTATTATATTTTCCTTTACTTTCTTGTTCTAGCACACATATCAGATCATTGTTAGTAAACATGCTAAGTAAAGAGAAGTTAGTTGATTCGTTGGCTATGCACATATCATAGCGAGGGTTTTTTAGTAAGTAGCTGTGTCATTCTTACTTATATTACACCAATTTATTAGTACATGGGGATGCAGGTATGTGGGGATGCATACTTAGTGCATGTTGAGAACCCCCCGCAAAAAACCCAGGGTACACTAGGTTACACCAAGGGTTTAGAACATAAGATACCCTACCCCAAATATATGAAAACATATTAATGACTAAAATTTCAATAATCTGAATATTTCATGAGAAAAAAAATTGAAGTTTGAACAATGAAAACCATGGAAGAAATAGTATGATTACATGACAATTCACTATTAAAATGGTCCCTTTGCACATTTCAATATTTAAGGAACCATCATATTTCATAAGAATGCCTCTCCAATGCAAACAATCCCAATTTCAAGAAAACACTAAAAAAATCAACTATTGTTATGAGTTTCCATCTCCAAAGCAATACCCAACACACAAAATAAATTAAAGAAAATGGTGAATTTGGATAAATTTAAGGTTTGTGAGGGTTTAATAGATGGTAGGAAGGTTGGTGATACATAATAGGAAAGTGCGTGAGGATTTATTTTGTGCACGCAGGGTACAAGTTGACATCCCTCACCTCATAATGTATGTATGGGTGCCCAAGATACATGCTTAAAAGGGTGGGTATGTCATCCCCAATGTTTAGATGGGATGTACCTAATATGTACCCCATGTTTCCGAAATTATGTCCCTATTTGAAGTGTGTACCCATGGTTTGGGTATGCATACCCATGTGACATTGATTCTTATATGTTTCTATTTTCCAAAAATATAACACTTCACACTAGTTCCATTGTTGAAAGCATGCACTATACTTGAGCATTTGGATTTGTATGTCAACCCATGATGGTAAGTCAACAATTGACCATCGTATCTCTTTGGTTTCTTCCATTTCTCAGAATCAAGGACTAAACACCACCATTATAAATGGTACGAATCTAGCCACTAGCCAAAGATTTTCATTTTCTCAATTACCACTTTGTCTAGAGCCTAAATACACTTCCTTCAAGGTGATTAGTTTTACAATTTCTATTCTGCATAAAATTTGGACTATGTAACTTTGATCCCATCAATACAACATTTATCAAACATGAATGGGGTCTTGTTGAAAAGTTGATTGAAGGATCAATAGACTGCACATTTGAAGATACTACTTCCCTAGGCTTAGATACTTCACTCTTTCCTCTAGCTATGCATACCTTAGTGATCCACATGCATCCTATTGAATAAGAGAAGAAAATTGGTTCAATGGCTATCCAACTAATTACATAGTCCCCTACAACTAGTGCACCTCTAGTCATGTCACAACCTATCATTGATGTCAGTGACATCTCGCTAGAGAAAGTTACCTTCTATCACTACAAGAAAAACACCACCTAGTAGAGGTTTATCAAAAAAATCTTTGCTAAAACCTTTGCTATTGGTAATACAAGTTTTAATGGATGTTCAGCATAACAATAAATTATGGACAACCAAATGTTCTAGTGAAGTTTTTTTTTTTGTCGATGCACTTATATCAATAATACACATCGGTTCACGACTTCAAAAATATATAATAAACATCGATGCATATTATATATTTTTGAACCCAGATGCATATTTATATATTGAAAGCATCGATGCACTTATATGAATAATACACATCAGTGCTCCAATATTTGATATGCATTAGGGCTTCAAAAATATATAGTACACATTGATGTGTGTTATATATCTTTTAATCCCTAGTGTGCATTTTATATATCTTTTAATCCCTAGTGTGTTATTTTTTTTCGATGCACTTATATTATATATGCACCAATGTTGTCATACACATTGGTGCTTATTATATATATTTTTAACCCCTGTTGTATTTTATATTTTGAAAGCACCAATACATATTACATCTAAAAAAACACCAATGTGTATGTTACCTTTCACATTGCAACAATTATGATAATAGGGAAGGCTATGGTAATGGAATCATTAAAGGGAATGGTGCTATTGTTATCATTAGGGGAACCGATGCTTTTATTATAGTTATTCTCACTAGTGTGAAATACTCATTTAAAAAAACTGGTGTATAAATATGTGTGAACCACACCCTTGCATTCATATGAATACAATGCACCAATTTATTTCAATATTGAATTTTTCCACATTGGAGGTATACAAATGCAATTTTTTGGTTTTTTTTAACAAAAAATCAATTGATCATTATAAAATCAAATATTTTTATAATAATATTAATTTTTATATTCTAATTATCATTTTTGGATACAATCATTGTGTTAATGTGTTGCATCATGGATATAATAATTGTGTTAATGTGTTGTATCGTTTAAACAAATATACCAATTGATTACACCTATGTTCATTGTAACAATGTAAATCATCCATATATTTAATCAACACCATAACATTTTAGACACTAGACAATGCAATAGAATAAGAAATCTATTTTATTATATATGGATAATAGAAATTTTTCCATACAAAATGGGACAACATAAAGGTCCATGATAATAAAATATCTGTTACAATTTTTATTTTTTTTTGTAATTAAATAAATATATATTACCTTATAGAGTCTTCATAGTGATACACATGTAAAAGTTTTCCACTTGTTCTACCATACGAATGGAAACCAAAACAAGTAGCCTACAAAATATGCAAACATGTTTTTGTTCACAGTACCAAAATAAAACTAGTCCTAAGTCTAACTGTGATTGTGGCCTCTCTGGACCTGATAACATAAAAGCAAGAAAGCTAGACAGTAGGAGAACTCGAGTGACCTTCATTGTTGGGAGAAAAATTGAACGATCGACAACATGTCAAGCATCATCTCTTGGATGGATCGCTTGACAGGGAATCACACAAGATGTATAGGCAACGACTGAGGGTGTCCTAGCGATGGAGCTGGTCAACCATGTCCTGTCGCATTTTGAATATTAGTTGCAGATGATCTTTTGAGAACCTAAGGGGATTGGGAAGATCTGGTGCTGGGGTTGCAATGTTTGGAGGCTTGTGAACATCTAGTGCAGATTATTGATGTTTGGAAAACATTGGGAAGACATTCTCTAAAGATAATAATTAATAATAGAATTATTATTGATTATTAAATATAGTATATAATAAGTAAATGATAATAATAAATAGTTATTGATTATTCAAGGGACTCATCCTTCCATGGATGGTCACCTTATGTTCCCTATATATGGAACACTCATCATTGTAATAATATATTGATTATATATTATATGAAGAACAACAACATGGTATCAAGCTAGAATGGGCTTGACTCCCTCATAGGAGGGCCCAGGTAAATGAAAGGGAAATGGAAGCCATATTCCTCCACAACTTCCTTGAGAAACTTCTCGAACAATGGATGGTTTACATACACCACATGTATATCCCTGTGAGTGAATCTCATCCATGTTAGTGAAGGGATGTGTGACTCGCAAAGATTGTGGTAGGCATGGCTCCTAATGGGAAGAGTCGCCCTTCAGGAGATTCCTACAAGTTTTTTTGGGGTTCCTCTTCATCGTGTTGCTTGTGATCCTCATCATCTTCTTGGCGTTGAAACCGCATAAGCCACAGTTCTACCTGCAGAATGCTATGGTCCATGAGATGAATGTGAGTGACAGATTGCTCACTTCTAACATGCAGTTCACTGTGGTGTCACAAAATCCGAATGACAGGATCGGTGTCCTCTATGATGGTATAAGCATCTATATTATGAAAATACACAACTACATTAAAATAATGAGAAAAAAAAATTGAATGATGTCTAATTTGGCCCGGGGAATCATTTGGTAGGGATTTTGAATAAGATTTGGGAAACCATGTTCAAAAAGTCACTTTTCTTAATAATCTAACAAAGTAGACTGGTTTGCCTTGGATATCTATTGTGCCTTCCATAGATCCATAACGGGTCAAGGGTAATCCATGAACTGTCTATGTGTGCACATGTTCCTGTGTATGCAACGCTATACTAAATATAAAAAGAGAATATGGAGACCCACCTAAGGCCTAGTCTAATCATATGCGATCAAAATGTCAGGGTTTAGACATGTGTTAATCAACAAACATAAATTCAAAGAATCCTTGGGGACATTTCCCAAACAAGGTGTTCTGTTATAGGTCATTGCAGTAGAAATAATGGATACTTTACCGTTCTACGAGCTCATATCATAATGTGTAATACCTTCGTATCCCATTCAAAACATGGCAGCCTTCAATCTTCTCCAAGTTGCGAGAAGGCATATGAATAACATGATAAGCAAGCCGCCCACAACACTTTTTAGTGCAAGAGCAACAATTTTGGCAGCAATATCAAAAGGATGGCATGCAGGGGCAACATGGCATCATGAAATTGTATTCTAATTCGTATGGAAGGGATGCTCAAAACTCATTTGGCATGCCTCCTTATGGTATGGAAGGATATGTGCCAAGTAATCGGTACTATTATTAATCATGATCTTGCAGAGAAAATCATTTACAACTGGTTTTCTTAGGCACTAATTCAAAATCCACTAGTAATGTAGGCGAAGCTTGTGGGAACAAGATAGGAAAAACATACCACAAATCTGGAGTTTTGTGATATAGAGGAGTTGTGTGATACTAGTTGATTGCAGAGTAGTCATTGGAATACTAGATGAAAACATCGTGGACAATCACCTTCCTAGTTGAGAGGGAGCATTGATGTTTGAGGAAGCATCATGAGACATTCTCCTTAGATGGTCTTGTGTGAACTAGAAGGGGGAAATGTAGAATTCATCCCAATGTGCCTTAGATGGCTAGATGAAGGAACCAAGACATTGGTTTCACAAGGAAACCTTCATATGTCTTGTGAGACATTGGTTCCATGAGGGAACCTTCATATGTCTTAGACATTAGTTTCATGAGGGAATCTCGATATGTCAAGTATGGTCCAAGATGACTTAGCATGATCAACATTTTTTATGGGTAGAGGCATCCATGACTACAATGTATGTTTAGAAAAAAATTCCTCATAAGACTTTGAGGAACATGAATATCTTGGAGGCCTTCACCGGAGTTAAATCCTGAGGTTGGACACTTCAGGATATTTGGGTGTCCACTATACATTCATGTACCCAAGGAAAAAAGGAACAAGATAGACCCTTCGAGAATAAAGGGTACATTTGTGGGGTATAGTGAGTCTTCAAAGGCATATTGAATCTACATCCCTGGTCAGAGACATATTGGGGTGAGCAGAGATGTTACCTTTGAGAGGAGGTATCCTTTAAGAGATCTAGAGGTCTCACATGGAGATTGATCAAATTGAGCCAATTAATCCCATCGATCTTGTAGCTCCATTTAATGTTTCCAGAGATATTGTAGTAGGTCAGAAGATACTTTCATGGACTCATTTGACTCTACAGGAGGCAGAAGGACATGCATATCCTCATGGTACCTTCCGAGAGAGAAAGATACTTTAGAGATATTCATGCTATGCCACAACTATGAGCCACACCATTCATTTTGAGCCTTCTTGTTATGAGGAGGCAACTAGTCATCCAGTATGGAGAGATGTCATGATGGAGGAGTATCAATCCATCATGAAGAATGTTGTGTGGGATATTGTTCTGAGACCTGAAAGGAAGTCTGTAGTGACTTGCAAATGGATCTACAAGATCAAACACATAGTTGATGGGAGCATCGAGAGGCACAAAACGATATTTGTTGCTAGAGGATTCTCTCAAGTGGAGGGAATAGATTATGAAAAGACATTTGCTCCTATTGCTCGATACATTTCTATTCAGATGATTATTTCCCTTGCAACATCCATGGGTAAGAGAGTACATCAGATGGATATAAAGACAACCTTTCTCAATGGAGAGATTAAGGAAGAAGTACACATTGAGCAGCCAGATGCTTTCATGATACATGAGAAGGAGTCTCATGTGTGAAGGTTGAAGATGGCATTGTATGGAATCAAGCAACCACCTTGAGCTTGGTATGAAAGGATTGATGGACACATGATGATTTTTGGGCTTCAAAAAAAGTGTTGTCGATCCTATCCTGTACTACAAGACTGTTAATGGTGAGTCCCTTATTTTGGTCCTCTACATTGATGATTTATTCCTCATCGATACAGAGAGCCTTATTGTTGACTGCAAGTATGCATTGGACTCTAAGTTTGAGATGAAGGACCTTGGTATGATGCACCACTTCTTGGGACTAGAGGTGTGGCAGAGAACTGGTGAGATATTCCCGATTCAGGGGAAGTACATATTTGAGATATTGAACTTGAAGCCTGTGGCTACACCAATGATGACAAATCTGAAAAAACTAAGTGTGTCTTCTTATGATTATGACGAAATTGATCAAACTATGTATAAACGACTGGTTGGATAACTGATGTATCTGGTTAACAACACACCAAATATTTGACATGGAGTGAGTGCACTTAGCCAGTCTATAAGTTAGTTGAGATAGACACACTAGATTGTTGTGAAGCATGTATTGAGATACTTGCAAGGCACAATTTGACATGGTCTGAGATATACTTCCAGTATTGATATGATCTGGAAGGAATATATTGAATCTGATTGGGTAGGGAGCATAGTGGATAGAAAGAGCATCTTCAGGTGTTGCTTCACTTTGGGATCTTCCATGGTTTCTCGGTGTAGCAAGAAACGAACTTCTGTGTCTTTGAGCAAAACAGAAGTAGAGTACACTGCATTAAGTATGACAGTCCGTGAAGCAGTGTGGCTTCAAAATCTCCTTATAGATTTATTCAAACATGTGCTGAATTCCACCATTATTCATTATGGTAACCAAAGTTGTGTGAAGATATCTTATAATCCAGTGTTTCATGACAAATCGAACCACATTGAGATCAAGTACCATTACATTCAAGACATGGTGCAGAGGAAGGAAGTATTGGTGTAATACCTTCCTACAGATGAGCAAGTTTTTGATGTTATTACCAAACCAAGATGAACTTTAAGTACTTCAGTGACAGACTTGGTGTGGCAGAGAATGCCTCCCTCGCCGAGAGGGAGTGTTGATGTTTGCAGCTTCCTGAGACATTCTCCAAATCGTACTACTTCGTGACTGAGTTGAGTTGATATGTGATGACACTTATCCGAGAAGAGATAAGTGGGGCACTTATTCGAGAAGGGATAAGTGTGGTTGGGCTTATAACCCAACATCCCATGTGGAGAGCACATGAGGACATGTCAAGGGAGTTGACCCTTGACATCACACACTATGGGAGTTGACCTTAGTGTTTCTAGAGGGTGTAGCCTCTAGATGTCCACATGGAGTGCCATGTGTGACAAAATTTCTCCAGATCATACTCCTCTGTGAATTGAGTTGAGTTGATTTGTGAGGAAACTTATTCGAGAAGGGATAAGTAAACACTTATTTGAGAAGGAATAAGTGCATTTGGGCTTATAGCCCATCGTCCCATGTGGAGAGAACATGAGGACATGTCAAGGGAGTTGACCCTTGACATCTCACACTATGGGGAGTTTACCCTAAGTGTTCCTAGAGGGAGTAGCCTCTAGAAGTCCACATGGGAGTGCCATGTGTGACAAACTTTCTCTAGATCATACTCCTCTGTGAATTGAGTTGAGTTGATTTGTGAGGAAACTTATTCGAGAAGGGATAAGTGGAACACTTATTCGAGAAGGAATAAGTGAATTTGGGCTTATCGCCCATCGTTCCATGTGGAGAGAACATGAGGACATGTCAAGGGAGTTGACCCTTGAAATCTCACACTATGGGGAGTTGACCCTAAGTGTTCCTAGAGGGAGTAGCCTATAGAAGTCCACACGAGAGTGCCATGTATGACAAACATTTTGCTACTATGGTGGTTGTGTACCATTGGCGGAGACTACGAGTCTCTAGACAGTAGTTGTGTACTACTATGGAAAGATACCTCCCTAGCTAAGAGGGAGTGTTAATGTTTCAGCATCAAACGAAACTTCTCCTAGATTGGGTTGCAGACCAAGGGAGATAGAATACATTTATCATAAAGGTGCACTTGTGGTAAATGGGCCGAGACGTAGTCCTTCCTTGATCATGACAAGGAATAATATGGACTCGAGGTGCTTGAGGTGTTTTCCACGTGTCAGTTATCATCAATCCGACATTCACTCATAGGTGCGTGCCTATGGTGAAAGATCTTGGTGTGGTCTTTGTCCTAGTCATGGTGATTTGACAAGGAATGATAAAGACTCAAGATGCTATATGATTTTACCTGTGCACCCAAAGTGAGCATAATCTTAGAGAGAGTTAATTGGCTCAGAGGGAGATCCGCAGAAGAAGTTTCTCCTTGGTTCAGGTGGGAGAGAGATGTTTCCCAAGACTGACAGACAAGTGTCATGAGTCTAGGGTGAAGTTTGTATACTTCAAATACAAGAGTGGCATGTTGCAGAATGTCTCCCTCGTTGAGAGGGAGTGTTGATGTTTGGACAACATCGGGAAGACATTCTTTAAAGATAATAATTAATAATATAATTATTATTGATTATTAAATATAGTATATAATAAGTAAATGATAATAATAAATAGTTATTGATTATTCAAGGGACACATTCTTCCATGGATGGTCACCTTATGTTCCCTATATATGGAACACTCATCATTGTAATAATATATAGATCATATATTATATTAAGAAAAACAACATCAACACTATTGCTTCCTCCAACCATTCTAGAGGAATATCTTCCTCGACTAGAAAACCACTCAAGTTTGTGCCAGAATCGATGTTTGGAGGCTCGTTAAAATTTGGAGTAGTCTACATTGTTTTTTCCTCTAGCCATTATGGAGGAATCTCTTCATCAACCATACATCCACCCAAAGATTTCACAATATGGATGTTTGGAGGCTCACTAACATTTGGTGTAGTCGACGTAATGGATTCCTCCAACCATTTTGGAGGAATCTCTTCCTCAATCGAAAAACCACTTGATTATGTCACAGGGTCGATGCTTCGAGGCGGTTGTTCTTAATTGCATAAGGGCTCATCCATCTAATTCTGATCAGATTGGGGAGGGCCAACAAGGATGATGAAGGGGATGGGGGGCAGAGAGAGGGTCAAAACTGTAATAGGTCGATCTGCGCTTGGGCTTGCCCTGCTCGTGCGACATTGGAGAGACACAAACAAAAACAATAGCTCGACACTAGAGGGGAGAAAGACCAGGCGGGGAATATGAATCTAATTGCGAATCCATAATGAAATAACCATTGCTATGCTTTACCTCCATAAGAAGAATGCAAGTGACAGGGAAAGGATCCATAAAGATTGAAGTGATGGTGTTGAGTTGCCTCATACTCGCTTTAGTAAGCCTTAGTTGATGTTGTATATGTGCCATTAAAACATCCTTCATGTGCATGTGCACTACCCCCCTTCCAGAGTGAATGCTAGGCATGATGAGTTGACAGGGAGGAAGGTTGGCGACTATGGATGTGAACTACACCAGGCGCATGTGTGTCGGGTGTTGCATGGTATCCAAGTGTCACCCCATCCAGGGGATAATTGTTACAATTATTGGTAACATGTTGTCATCTAATTGGAAAAATATATCCACGTTCATTAAAATGTCATATTTTTATAGACAAACATTCCAAATTGATGATCATCACTCATTGCTTAAATTACCATCAATGCTCGAGCCACCTGCATGCCTCAGTTCTTCATCACTTGTAGGGGATATTGTAGTTGGGTTATTTGGAATTTTTTTTTGATTGGTTTGATTTTGACATTCCGTCTCTTCATGTAACATCTACAAACATAGAAATAACATGTATCTATATTTATAGTATACTAGACATGATTGCGTAAATCAAAACACATACCATAGCAACGGGTGTGCTATAAACAATACTCATTATTTGAAGCTACGCTTCGTGTAATCCCTCAAGATATATTCTATTAACTCCACTCCATACTTTGTTTCGTGCGAGTTTTATATACCATGATGACAAAGCAAATACAATTAAAGGTTATTATTGTTTCATTAATTATTAAATAATGGTAGTAAAACAACATAGCTACTTACAAATTGTTCAATTAACCCTTGATACTCCAACATATACTCACAACCCATACTTAATCTAATGTCAATCATATGTTTGAATGACTCTTTTTTTGTATCTGAGAACCTATTAGAAAACAACCATGTATGATTGTAAGTTATTAAAATAAAAACATCACGACTATAAAATATTGGGTAAGGAAAACATAAGCACTCACAAAATTGGCGATCAACCCTATTATGCTCTATCATCCCATCTAATGTGTTGAATGGGTTACATTTTGTTTTCTTTTTTGTAGCAACAAAACAATTGAAAAATAATATTTTATATGATAATTAAGCTCTTTGTACATAAAAAATCAATAATTACATACGTTTGTTGCACATTATTGTTGGGATGACTCCTTTTGTGATGCAATAATGCTAATTTATTTGACCATATCCTTGTACACTTTTTTCGACATCCCAACTGGCATGTTTCAAATATCACCTTGTTCATCCTTTGGAATTTATCAATCTTCCTAAAAAAATGAAAAGAACAATAAAAAATTGATTAATATTTATATGAAAATAAATATAGAAAAAATATTAATTTGGTAGTAGATTATAAAAAAATATGTTTAGCAATAATTCTTTTCAAATGATAATTTTTTTTTTTTAATTTTATGTTTTTGTTATTGCAAGTCTCACAAGTCTCGTTGACCATTGTTTTGGAAATGCCTATGTAGTTTATATATAACCCGATTCTTGGAGTCATTGGGTTGAATTTTGTAATGCAAGTAAAGATAATGTCTGTATGTTCTTTCCATTATATCACTCATAGTTTTATAACAAAATTTCCCTTCTCATTAAATTCTAGCACCACTCTAGATGAATTGAGGACCAATTCATCATCATTTACATCCTTGATAACTTTTGTCTTCTTAGAACAACCTTTTTGTTTCCTCATTATCGGTTCCTGCACAACATTCAACAAATGTGAAGTTGAATGTTTGAAACATGCTAGTGATCATTGTTAATAAGTACATTATTAATGAAAATACAAAGAAATAATTCATGTTGGTCACCTTTTGATTCACCTAATTCCTCTCTTTACAACATTTCCACAAAGCTTTTAAGTTATTTCCTAGGAATGTGAAGAATATTATTGAATTTATTCAAGTTTTTGCTTGGCATGACACACATTAACCAATACACAAAATTTAAATGTACAAATAATTCAAATTTATTACCTTTATATTAAAATTTCAAATAGTTTGCCATGTTCTCTTCTTGGGATGTGCTTCCATCGCACTTGTTGATATAAGTTTTTTTCTCTGATATTCTATCAATAAAATCGTTTCATAATGAAATACACAAATCATGAAATATGTTTTAGAAAATAAGTAAATAATTTCATGCTAAAATTGTTTTCGGGTTAGGTGGTGTGTGCAGTACAATAATACACACTACTATGCCTAATACAAAAATACACACGATGCATATTAACTGCATTGTGTGCATTGTTAAATCTAAAAGCATTTTTATTAAAACAATGTCATAGCTAAGCAGTGCTCTATCTAGTAACAAGTGCATCAACGCATCTTTACTATATAGTTTGCACCAATAAACCTGAAAACATTTAAAAAAACACAGGCAATGCCAAATGGTGCATCACTACAAACTGCTAAAGTGTTTTTAAAAAAAGATAACAATGATAAGGTTTGGGATCCAATGGAATAAGTGGTCCCAATCCAATAGATACCCAAAGCTCCATATACACAAAAAAAAATCTAATAAATATACATTGCTTAAAAACAATAATCTCATTTTGAAATATTAGAATAAACACACAATGCTAGAGTTTGCATAAACATAAAACAAGAGGGAAGCAACAAGAAAACTAGAGTTTACAACGTTGTGGGTAACCCTAAAAACCTTATATTTTCTTGAAAATCCACTCTAAATATTAGTATAAATAAAAAAAAAAATTATGGACTTTTTTGAATCAATTGAGGGAAAATTTGAGATGAATAAAGTGAAGTTACATACATGAAATTTCACCTTTGCATATTTGTATGTGACCTACGTGTTGAGGGGGATGGATTCCCTATGCTCAATAGTAGGGATTAAACCCAATGATGAGACCCAATTAAACTCCTCCCTATTTGGTATGGAATAATCCTCGAGGTCAATGGTCCAACAACTGTTTGATGGGCTTTAAAAGTTGTTCGATTTCTCTCTTTTCAAAAAATAAATCACTGAAAGGGTTTGAAGAAGTCCATGCTAAGGATAATTTTTGGTGACAATGAATGGAAGCTATCCAAAGTTTCTAATTCTTGAAGTAATAATTCTATTAAGAACTTATTACTTATCAGATATTACCTAGGAAAACAATAACTTATTGACAACATGAATGAATAAACTTGTAAAGAAAAACAACAAGAAATAATTTTATACTATTCCAAGTAACATAAAAGAAGAATAACAAATAAAGGAAATAACCATTTACCAAAAGTATGTAGAAATTACTCAACCACATAAGATAACTTTAACAATATTGAAATTCTTACTAGATCACTGAAATATTTACTCAGATGCAGAATAATACACCATGAATAAATACACACAGATTTGGTAGAAATTGCCTTGGCTCGTTCCAAGCTTATGAATTAAGCTTCAAAATAGTTCTCAGCTAAGTAACTCAAATTTTCATTATGAATCCATCAACCCATTTTCCTTGGTCGATCCCTCTATTTATTAAAATATTACCTACTAAACATAGTAAATGCTATTTCATGCAAAACTGATAAATATAAAACAAAATTGCAATGCTAAGAAGACTCAAGTGCACTGGGTGACTGATCAATTGCATGCTCACCATCGTACTCCACCCATTGAGCGAACAATTCCTTGCATGTATGCATGCATGGGAACTTAATCCATCAAAGAACTGAGGGTTTCCCTCATCTCTCTAAAATTTTGCATGTACTTGATGATCTTTGGAATCAACTGCTTTGGCCTATTGATCACTTTGACATCAACACCCATATACTTTATTATCTCGTAGTGATTTCCTTGATACTTTCTTCATATCTTTTCATCATGCCCATGGAAATTGGACATTACCTCCTCCAAATCTTGAAAGTCATTTGGTAGCCCAAACTTAGGCCGATGAAGGTTTGTTATGGCCTCGTCGATATTTTCCCATGATTTGAGGCACTCTTTCCACCATTCTTGCGTTCTATTTTTAGGTTCAATATCTAAATGTACCCAGTATTTTGCAGCTCCATGCATTCTTGTGATGATATCATCTGTCAGAATCTTGTTACTTTGATCCTCATCTCCTCTAGCCTTTTGAATCTCGCTGATATATTATATTTGATCCATTTTCTTGGCTTCCATTTTACTCCATTTAAGAATCTCTTTATATTCCACACTGTACAATAAAAAAATTTCATGGTAATATGCAATCTTTTCCACAAATGCATCCATGACTAGTGTGTATTTGTGTGTGGTCTTCTGAAAAGTATTATTTTAGGATTGACATAGCTCGAGTAGTATCTTTATAGTATTATACCTAATACCTAAGATATTATATCTATCCTCATTGCATTGACTTCTCTTTCTTCCACTCTAGATTTAATAGCCATCCCTACTCCCAACAGTTCATTGACTCGAGCCTTTTTTAACATCAAATAGAGTCTCCTCTAATTTTATTAACACACCAATGTCTATTGTCATATTTCATTTCCTTTGCATTATCTTTACGAGTGAGTGTCTCTTCCTCTCATACACAATGGATTATACATTAGCCACCTCATCCAATGGCTCAGGAATTGGTTGATCACCCTATGACAAGATGTTCTCTAAACTCCCCAAAGTGCGGAATTTTTTTTTGATTGGTGCCTTAGTTTTATCCATAATTTTTGCTTGTTTTTAAACTGCTTCCACCTCCATGTATTCTCTCTGATATTTTCTTAGTTGATCAACTTGCTTGTTTGGTGTTCTTGTATGTTTATCTACTTGTCCTAGCATTGTGTCTGTAACCTTCTCCTGGCTTGGTTGATTATCTTCCTTTTCTGTGATCAAACCTACCTATTGTTGGTCCTTACTACATATGGCACAACAATCTCCTCTGTGGTGGTTTGAACATGGGTTTGTGTTTTTTCAATAGCTTTAGGTGTAGTTTCTACTTGCTTCTTCCCAGGATTAGACATTACACCAGATTCTTATTTCTTTTCCAACTCAGGAGTTTCACCAACCACTTCTTGTTTCTCAGTGGTTTCAGTTCCAGTAAAATCTGGAATTGATCCCTCTGTGGGTTCATGGGGTGCTCCTATGGAAGGTTCTGGAGTTGTATTTTCAATGTTTGGGTCCTGAGATGTTCCTTCAACTTTTGGATAGATTTCATTTTCTATTGGGATTTTTGTTTTCACTACCTCCTCCTCATCATTCTTTGTTAAATATATTATGCCCCGAGGAGGGATTTCTGCAAGATGAACATATGTTGATTGATTCATAGTTCTTCCTATATCTGGTTGGGAATTCTCCATACCCTTAGATTTATATTCCTCTTGTTGTTTTGCGTACAATGCTTTTTGTCTAATTGATTCTTGCTTATCCTTTTCTTCCTTCTCTTTACTCTTTTTCTCTTGTAGAGCCTTTCTTATTTTCTCTTCTTCAACTCTTCTTCGTCTTCGTTCAATCTCTTCTCGAGAGAATCATCTTCCTCTTTCCTATGAAACTCTTCTTCTATTTTTTTTTGAAGCTCCTATTCTCGAGCTTCCATATTATGTTCTTCTTCAATGACCCGGTGCTTTGCTTCTGCCTTTAACTGAATTTATTCTACTCTCCTAGGTTCCTTTGCCTCTCTCTCAAATGTCACATTCTTTGTTGTAGCTGTAGCACTCTGTGTCATAACCTCTATTTGTTCATCCAAAGAGAGGGTCTTGAACATAGTGAGATTGGGAGTAGCTTTCCTTTCCAAAACCTGAGCCCAATTTTGTGCATTTTCAGTAAATACCTCTTCATCCCATTTTTCATGGGCATAAGGACAATTAGCAAAAATATTCTCAACATGCTTAAGCACTAGACCTTTGGGGTTGTGCCTTCAGAACCTACCAGGTCCAAATCTGTATTCTAAATGAATTAAACCCTCTTGTCTAGCCTGAAGAGTATCCTTAATGTAGTAGTATCCAAGTTGAAAGCCATAGGGGATAACAAATCTCTTTTTGTCTTTGACCAAGGAAGAATTTAACCCATGAAGAATAGTTTAATAACAAATTTCCCCTAAGACAAACTTTTCAGGGATATATGTAGGTAATAGGTGAGGGGAGCCATTTGCTATGGAAATTATAATGTATGTGTATTTCTCTTCAATATACCAATTCCTGATATGTGACAGGATTTTTTGTGAATGTTTTGATAACCTAGGACATTCTTGGCGAAAAATGATGAAATAAAGACGAGCCAACAATAGGTCACATATCACAGGTGGTTCTGACATATGCCAACTCAAATTCATATTAGAAAAGACATTCCTAGCACACATAACATCTAACAAATAAGAGGCCATGTAAAATGAGGGTACTTCACCTAGGAAAGGGTTTTGAACCCGTTAAATTCAGTCACTGAGTTGTTTTGCAATGATGGAACTCTAATTGAATATTTTCTTGGTAGTAGCTAATGTGTATGTTAATGACATCCAAGCCTCAATAAACCATGAACAATCCTTCTCACCATATAGTCAAAAAATCAAGACCATAAGATACATATAAGGTTCCCTCAGACCCGTTACAATGTACCATCCTGAAGTCCTATTGATGTACTTCCTATATTCTTTCCACCAACTAGCCACTAGTTTTCCCACATCATGTTGCTTATGAAATGTTACCATGAAATCATTGTTGAGTAATAGGTTGGGTTTGGGAAGCTTGTAATACTTTCTAATATCAATAGGGAGAAATGTACCCACACACTACCCTTGCTCATTGTTAATTATGCAGTTCTTACTGTCAGTGTGGCTAATAATCCATTCTGATGCTTCAATGCATGGAAAGACGAGAGCCCTTGCTGCAACCATATGTAGCCAAGAGCATTGGAAATTTGAGAAAACTTGATCATCTATTTCCATGATGGTTGGGTTGTTGTGTGGTGTTGATGTGGGGTAATTTCATTCCAAGTAGGAAGGAGAACCTTAATTCTCGTGGTTGGCTTGGTATCTTTGTATAGAGATGGCCGAACGCAAACCTTCTCTAAAGGAATCCTGATTACCAACTCTACATTCTTTAGTGGCTTTGCTCCTTCCAATGTTACAAGGGTAGATGCTTTGCCTAGTTAAATGAATTTTCCTTTTGGTGTCTTTGGGACACTAGTACATTTGACACAATTTCCGATGCCATTCCGACGAAACAATGTCGGTATTCTAACGAAACCAATCAAATAGGTTCGTCGAAGCTGTTTCGTCGCACTATCGATGCCCTTATGCATTGGTCAAATTTCCGACGTAGGAAATTTCCATGTGGCATATATGAGGAACTTTAATCACGCATAATTTCATCACAACCAATCATCTCAATTGTGACCGACGAGCTTGAGACAGATGGGCATAAACATTTGGTCGAAATACCAACGTGTATTTGGCGATGAACTTGGGAGTCAAAGGTCTGATTCTGGTATAATAAAGTGAAAGAAATTTCAAATTGATGTAGAACACTAAAATCCATGCTTATGATGCATTGGACATAGGGAGCAAATATATGTGTTAGATTAAGAAGCCAAAGAGGTTGAGCTAGATGTAGATGAAAATGTTCTCGATACATGATGATATAGATGATTAGGATTAGAGTTTTTGTTGTTTCATAAAACCCTAATTCAAGCTTGTTAGAGCCTCCACATCTAAAAATGAACACTCACATTTAAGAAATACATGTTTTTCTTTTAAACTGTAATTTATGGCCTTGTGGAAAATGCACATTGGACTTCACAAAATGCATGTCCGAGTCTTAAAACACCTCCAATTTGTGTGATTCAAGTTGCTGAGGGTGTCTTAGATAATTTTACACCTATCTACATATTTAGTTTTTCACTTGCAAACATAAAAGTGGTTGCTATGTAAAAGAGGCAAAATCTACCTTGTAAATTGAGAGACCAAAATAGTAGAAAGTGCCCTAATGGAAATGCATGTCCGTGCTTCTATATACTTCCAAATTTAGTGATGTAAGTTTTGGGGTGAATTTAATAACATTCTAAATATATATGTATCATCCACAATTGATTTTCGAATGAAAAGGGACTTCTTCATGGAACCCAAATTCAAGAGTTCTTGTAAAATGGAGGGTAAAACTATATTACTATAAAATGCACGCCTATGACTCATATGACCTCCAAATCGTGTGATTAAATTTGTGGAGATTTTATTTTATAATTTTACATATTTTCATACTTTTAGTTGTGTATTTTCAAACCAAAAACCCTCTACTATGCATAAAGGTTAAAAATTGTCTTGTAAAGGCAAAAATATGCACAAAGGGAAAAATGCTTAAAAATGCATGAAACCAAGGCATGATGAAAAATGCATGCCTAGGTATTAACACACATGAAATTTGAGTGATTCAAGTTTATGAGGGTGTCTGAGATAATTTTACACCTGTCTACATATTTAGTTTTGTGCTAGCAAACATAAAAGTGGTTGTTGTGTAAAAGAGCGAAATCTACCTTGTAAATTGAGAGACCAAAAAAATAGAAAGTGCCCTAATGGAAATGCATGCTTATGCTTCTATATAGCTCCAAATTTAGTGATCTAAGTTTTGGGATGAATTTAATAACATTCTAAATCTCTCTATATCATCTGAAGTGAATTTTCAAATGAAAAAGGAATTCTACCTAGAACCCAAATTTATGGCCTTGTGGAAAATGCACACTAAAAAATGCACATCTAATTTAGAGCCTCCACATCTAAAAATGCACACTCACATTTAAGAAATACATGTTTTTATTTTAAACTGTAATTTATGGCCTTGTGGAAAATGCACGTTGGACTTCACAAAATGCATGTCCAAGTCTTAAAACACCTCCAATTTGAGTGATTCAAGTTGTTGAGGGCGTTTTAGATAATTTTACACCTATCTACATATTTAGTTTTTCACTTGTAAACATGAAAGTGACTGCTATGTAAAAGAGGCAAAATCTACCTTGTAAATTGAGAGACCAAAATAGTAGAAAGTGCCCTAATGGAAATGCATGCCCATGCTTATATATACTTCCAAATTTAGTGATGTAAGTTTTGGGGCGTATTTAATACCATTTTGAATCTATCTGTATCATCCACAATGCATTTTCGAATGAAAATGGACTTCTGCATGGAACCCAAATTCAAGACTTCTTGTAAAATGGAGGGTAAAACTAGATTACTATAAAATGCACGCCTATGACTCATATGACCTCCAAATTGTGGGATTAAATTTGTGGAGTTTTTATTTTATCATTTTACATATTTTCATACTTTTAGTTGTGTATTTTCAAACCAAAAACCCTCTACTATGCATAAAGGTTAAAAATTGTCTTGTAAAGGCAAAAAAATGCACAAAGGGAAAAATGCTTAAAAATGCATGAAACCAAGGCATGATGAAAAATGCATGCCTAGGTATTAACAAACATGAAATTTGAGTGATTCAAGTTTCTGAGGGTGTCTGAGATAATTTTACACTTGTCTACATATCTAGTTTTGTGCTTGCAAACATAAAAGTGGTTGTTGTGTAAAAGAGCGAAATCTACCTTGTAAATTGAGAGACCAAAACAATAGAAAGTGTCCTAATGGAAATGCATGTTTATGCTTCTATATAGCTCCAAATTTAGTGATCTAAGTTTTGGGATGAATTTCATAACATTCTAAATCTCTCTATATCATCTGAAGTGCATTTTCAAATGAAAAATGACTTCTACCTAGAACCCAAATTCAAGACTTTTTGTAAAATGGAGGGTAAAACCGTGTTACTATAAAATGCACACCTATGACTCATATGACCTCCAAATTGAGTGATTAAATTTGTGGAATTTATATTTTATCATTTTACATCTTTTTGTACCTTTATTTGTGAATTTTCAAACCAAAAACCCTCTACTGTGCATAAAGGTTAAAAACTGCTTTGTAAATGCAAAACAAATGCATAGAGGGGAAAATGCATAAAAATGCTTGAAACCAGGATATGATGAAAAATGCATGCCTAGGTATTAACACACTTGCAATTTGAGTGATTCAAGCTTCTGAGGGTGTCTTAGAGAAATTTACACCTATCTACATAATTATTTTTGTGTTTGCAAACATAAAAGTGGTTGTTATGTAACAGAGGAAAAATTTGCCTTGTAAATTGAGATACCAAAACAATTGGAAGTGCCCTAATGGAAATGCACACTCTTGCTTCTATATACTTCAAAATTTAGTGATCTAAGTTTTGTTGTGAATGGTTTTTAGCTGAGCTTTCGGGCCGACTGGGTCTGTCCAGAGACCAGACATGCCGCCCTCTGGGGATTCTCTGGTCCCTCCCCCGCCCCCTCCTGAAGTTATTGCTTTCAAAGCAATGGTGGATTCGATCTCCAAGCGACAACC
>ML802684.1:100563-117158 GCA_009831015.1 Picea engelmannii | reverse complement strand
TGGAGGCCAAAATGGCCCAGCTCAACAGTAACTGGAACCAGGATGAAGAAAAGTAACTTCTGGGTTAAGTGTCACTGTATCAAGCTCTCAAGCAGTCTGGCAATGTAGTAGCCATGGCTTTAAATAAGCAGTTTAGTAAGCACATAGGGAACTCTGGCAGTTAGTAGGCTTGTGTTTGTATTCACAGCTGTTGTAGTTAAAGTTGTTTGTAGTCAAGGTAAAAGACCCAAAGAAACATTGGGCATTTTGTAATCTGAACCAGTGGCTCTGCCACACTTCTTAATCTAATCTCATATCCGTTTATGTAAAAAAAAAAAAATTCTAGATTTCGAGCCATTTAAAAACACTAAATGAGGTCTCCTTGTGCAGGTAGATACTGATTACAATTTGACTCGACAGAAGAAGGTTTATTTGCAACTTGCTCACTTGAATCGCTCACTTGAACTTCACGCTCGCTTGAATTTGTTTCTCGCTCGCTTGAACTTTTCTTGCTTTCTTCCAAGAAGTTGAGGATGTTGGTTACCACAAAAAATTCATCCCAAAGTATTACAATGATTCATTGAGTTAAACTACTCATCTTTGTCAATTACGACTCAAAATTACAATGATTCTTTGGTGTCGGGATCAGCCGAGAATGCACCTGAAAACTGCAATTCAACTTGATTTTGATTTCACACTTACAAAGAAAACTATTGCAAGTTTACAATGAATGTTTGATTTCAAAGTTAAATTGATCTTCAAATTGATGATGTTTCGACTCCAAGTCACGTCCAATTATCCTTCCATTACAAGCTTGATTTGTGCATTGCTAATGTGATTGCTAATTTAATATCTTTGCTGCTTCTTAATTACTTGCACTCCATTGTGCTTGAATTTCATAAACTGAGTGCTTGAATTTCCTTAACTTCATGTGTGTTGTATTAAATGATCAATAATTATGTCAAGACTAGACATAAATCATAATGCTCCATGAAAATATTACCATCACACACAAGGACAAGTGTACCTATGATCCCCTTATTCAATTTGTGGATCTAGGACACCAACCACAACAAAATAAATCTTCTTATTAATTTTGAAGATTACAATGATATTTCCTTTTGAATAAGGAAATAGAAATATACATTTTTGAAGAAGACTTTTCTTCCTTTAGTCAAGCCTTTTGTGGCTAATAACAAGACATTAAAAATGTCAAATTAAACCACCATAAATAATATTTTTAAAATTTGCACATAAAGTGATTTATATGCATATGAAACATTAGAACTAAAAGAACTTATCCTTGTAACATCTTCCGTTAAGATTGGAACAACAAATGTGTTGGAGGCCACATGAAATTGACTTTTGAGGAGAGATCGCATAAATTGCTCAATAATCGATTTGTTGAGAGATAGCCGCCATGATCAAAGTAGAAATGATTAATCAGTTGAGAATTAAATGTCAAATAATCGATTTGTTGAGAGATAGCCGCCATGATCAAAGTAGAAATGATTAATCAGTTGAGAATTAAATGTCAGTTTGACACACCGGATTGCTCCATTCTTCACCAAATAACAATGGCAGGATATTGCTTTGCAGATTTGACAACTGACAACACCTGCGCATACTGGTTGCTAAAGAAATTCGCCACGAGATCTCTTGGCATTCACACGCAGGAGGAGGGCTTTTATTGAGAGCAAGGCAACTCGTATGAATATTCATGCCAAGCACAATTTCTCTCTTTTCTCCATTTCCAAAACCCTGATTTACAATTTCGGTGACGACCAAGGGCACGCATATCTCAACCGGATCAAATTCCTTCGAGAAGAGGTTCGACACATTCACCTGCCAAGGCCTTGGGGTTATCATTCGTGCTTGGGTTCACAACTTGTACCGTGCAAACCATGGCTCTTTTGTTATTTGTCATTTCTAGAATATCCTACCAATATGCCAAGATTGATTCCCCCAAGTTATTGCAGCATGGTGTTGGCCGAACGAGATCAGACTTCCATTTTTGGCAGGAGCAACACTGCCAAAGTCCATTAAAATTGTACTCTTTCTCCATGTAATCATAATGATCATTGATGATAGCTCGAACACACAACAAACACTCAATAAACACTCACAGGCTGTATGTAGAAAATACTAGCACACAGATTGCATTATTAAATGAAGAAATTAATAATGAAAGCGCACAGATTGCAGTATATCATAGCGTCAACAAAGCACAACGCCAACAACTCCTCAGCATGCACCCACACAGAGGAAGATGCATAAGAATCTCCACAGATAACTCAGATCGCGCGCAGACAGCTGGTGCGGAGACAATAGCACGAGTTTATGAGCGATAATTTCATTGTTCCTCAGATCCGCAATCACATAGATGGACACTAGTGTTGTCCAAACTCGAACCCATGACCAACCAAACTGGCCCTCGGACGATCTTCAAACTCAATCACGGGCCTATAGAAGTAAATAATACACATGCGAAGCCTATTCCCAGATCGAATCCCTTGGATTCCCTTGCGTTCAAGCTAGTAGAGGTTTTTTTTTATTTATTATTATTATTATTAATTTTTTTTTTCTAATGAATCGGTTTAAGAAGCTTTAGATCAGGTTCAAAGTGCTCTGTATTAGCCACTAATGCACAAAGAACGAAGTAGGTGGACCCGCGACCTCCAGTAAATCCACTGATCTATTTATTATCTTGTAAACCCTCGGTGAAATTCAGCACAACCATAGGCTTCCAAAAAATCAGATCTGCAATTCAGTCAATAAATTGGATATGTAATTCGCCCGACAAATGGAAATCTCAAAGACTGTAGGGAGTTTATCTCACTTGAAGTGTGCTGCGGCAGAAACTAAGGCGATAGACAGTCTACATTCGATGATGAACCATATTTCTGCATATGGCAAGTAGAATGCAGGAAATACACAGGGCCAATTGCCCATCTAATGCTAGTTTACAGATTCAAAACCCCAATTGGCCACTAGAATAAAATACATATAGAGCGATCTGTGTTTTGACGGTAAATTGGCTATACCAAAGAGGTCACGGATTTGCAGTAAGAACCCTACGAATTTGCCACAAAAAAGAAAACAAACATTGAAACTATCAAGTGGACTGTCAGTGTTTTGGATATGGATCCGAAGGAAAAAGGATCCGAAGGCAATGGGAAAGGCACATCCTTCAAGTCTGCAATAAATGTTTCTCATATGAGCAGGTTAAAAAATTAAATGAGCCAAATCTGGATACATGGAATGACTATGATGATGGCATGGATCTATTAAATTATGATTTCAAAAATGATGGATTAGCTTGAAAAAAAACAATATACATAGGGGACTGCAAAGAACTGGAAGTGTTTAACTGCAGTGTGTGAAAATGACCATAACCAAACTTCAACAAATAGATCTGAAAAATAAAATAAAAAGTAAAGAAATTGTAGATCTTACTAGACTCGATGAGGTAGTTTGTGGACACTCACTTGTCTTCTTTTCTTTCTCTTTTGCTTGGTTTTTCATGCTCATCTCCACATTTTAACAACAATATTTTTCATGGAAAACTACCATGAATCTCAAGACTACGTTTTCATGAATTTCTTTCAGACAGCCAAACATCCACATCCCCAACGAACATGGCCACTTGAGGCAATTTATTAATGAAAAATAAAATATATTACAAAGATTTTCTCACAATCGATCATTGAAAAATGATCATCCATGCTATTTAAATAGATATCATGGACCAATCGGGTTTTAAGCCACAAATCAACGTAGTCGTTAAGATTGAGGAGAATATCAGTGATCGAATCACTCTATGTCGGGAACATATTGTGACCGTTAGATTACAAATGCATACTAAGAAAACACACTTTAACCTAACGACACATTAGTCCAAGTTGATCTTAACTAACTCCTAAGTGTATAAATATCCTAACAAATTGGAGCTAATTCAATTGTTGATGAAGTTTTTCAACCTAGAGATGAAGGATAACGATCACATGTATTTAACATCTTAAATTAAATCCATTATGCATGATGATGATGCTACTAGTGTGAAGATGGTAATTTCCATTACAACATTCATCAAGGCATTCTATCCCACATATTCACACTATCTTAAATCACTTCAAGCTAGTGACCAATTGAAGTCCCTTGATTTTGACTCTTTGGTGGATAAAATTGCAAAATGTGAAAAGGATTTCAGGAAGAATATAGCTCAGACCACTAGAGAGACTATTGTCCTTCCTCAAAAAGATAAAAATCCATCACATGATTCTTCTAGAGGACAATGTAGTAATATAGGACGTGTAAAGAATAATTTTAGAGGTAGGGGGTAGGCATAATAAAGGTGAGAGATCTAATATTCACTATGTTCATTGTGGTAAGAATGGACATAAAGAAAAGACATGTAGCATCCCATAGGATAAGATAAAATACTAGCAAGAACAAAATGAAGAAAAATTTAAATCTCCCGAATCCATTCATTTTGTTGTTGCCCATTTTAATATTGGCATAAATGAATATTTTTTCAAAACTTCATTTGATTCTTGGAGAGATACATAGTTGATTGACACTAGTGCTACTTGCCACATGAAATTCCAGAAGATTTTTTTGAAGAATTGAATAACAATGTAGAGTTTGCATTATAATTTGCAAATAGATCCAATCTCAAACCTACAGGAATTCACACCATCAAGCTCAAATTGTTTGGATTCCTAAATTTTATTTTACATGATATTCTCTATCTTCTTGAGTTGTAGAGGAACTAGTTGTCTCTTGCACACATTAGACATAAAGGCCATTTCATTCACATGTTTGATGGAAAATTTGAAATAATGAGGTCTTCCAATAACATGGTTGTCATTGCAAGATGGGAGGATGACAAATTATTGAAGCTAAAAGGGACATCTACACGGGCACATAATTTTGCATACCTTTCTCACTATGATGAAGGTACTTTATCTTCTAGTCTCTCGTGGCATGCTATCTCAAATCAACTATGATAGTATTCGTATCTTGAAGAAAAATTATGTTTCTGGATTACATACCATTCCAAGGAATTTGAAGCAGTGTAAGGCTTACATCCTTGGTAAACATAGCAAGCAATGTTTTCATGACTCCACTTCAAGAGCATGTAGAAAGCTGAAGTTGATACAATGTTATTTGTGTGGCCCCATTCCTATTTCATATACTTATGGTAATAAATATATCATGGATTTTACAAATGATTACATTGGGATGTGGTGGTTTTATTTGTTGAAACATAAATCTCAATCATGTGAAACATTTAAAAATTTTCATGTATGGATTGAAAATGAAGCACAATCTAATATTAGCACTCTTCATAATGATAATGGAGGGAAATATACTTCTATTGAGTTTGAAATTTGTGTTCTCTAACATGGAATCAAGAATCAAACCATTGTTCCATATAATCCTTGGTAGAATGGTGTAGCAGAAATAACGAACATGACAATCTTGAATATGGTACGTTCAATGTTATTTTTCAAGAATGTGAAGTTGATTCTTTAGGATGATGCAGTTCTATGTGCAATGTATGTGAGAAAAAAAATTCCATCTCATTCTCTTGGGAACAAGACTCCTTATGAAATGTGGTATGACCAATTCCTTTGGTGAGGCATCTCAGGGTCTTTGGTTCCACCTGTTATGCCTTAATTCACAAGGAGCAAAGAAAAAAACTAGGTGTAAGGAATTGAAAGTGAATATTTTTGGGGTACTCAAATACCACCAAGGAATATCATCTTTACAAAGAAGTAAAAAAAAAATCATTATTTCTGAATATGTGGTTTTTCTTGAATCAACTAAGAATAAAAAGACTATTGAGCAAGGCATTGATCATCTAGATAGATTCACCCATGTAAATACATATCATGAGTTTGATAATGAGATTCCACATCTTGAAGGGGGGATCCCTATCTTGGATCAATCTCTGGAATATCCTTTTGAAATTCCATATCCCACTCATATATAAGATCACTTGGATGCTTGGAAACACCAAGGATACTTTGTCTAAAATGTGCCTCTTCACCTAGAGCATATCCATACTCCATTCTAGGCTACGGGAGAGTCACACTCCTACTCTGTCCAACTCACTTGTATACTTAGACAATCTTGTTAACATCATAACACTTAGTCATTTAAGAATACATCCATGAACATGTGAAACAAAGAGAACACTTGTGAAACAAACAAGAGACACATACATATAGAGTGGGTGGCACAGGACATTCCTTACAACTAGATGAGTCTTATTATCGCAAAACAATTACAATATGAGCACTATCGGTTTGGTTTACAAGTTGGGTAGAGTGACACGACTTTCCTCACCTCACCAAGACACTCATACACAAATTCATCACCCCACGAATTGTCTGTTCTAAAAACTTTCACAACTCCTATGGTGCAACTCAGGCATGCACCCACCATAGACTCACCATCTCTTCTCTTTCGCAATACTTCACACGGACCTATGGTTTTGTCTCATATCATGCCTCAACCAGACCCGCGTACTCCAAAGTCACCCTGCCTGCTACTAGACTCAACCTAAAGAAGGTCACCCCAACTATGTCTATAGAATCACCTTAAGGTATCATAATTCCTCCCATGTGGAGTGACTTGGCCCCTTGAGGGAGCTCACCCCTTCTTGTCCAAATCTATTGCAGAACCTTAGAGTCGATCTTGTCCTCTTCACTTGCTTTATTCCTTCTTGTTTGTGTGCCATTGTTCTTTTGTGTGGAATCTAAATGTCACATTTGTGAATCATCATGTCCTTGGGGTCTTTCACACCCCTTCTCAAACCAATACACCCAAATGAACCGATGCACCCCTTTGTGGACCCAATGGCCCAAATGAACCTATGTGCTCATCAACCTTCACGTATAATGGGACCGATGTGCCCCAACCTCTTTGGTGTGCCCCTTCTCTTAGTCGCTTTCACCCCATGCTTCACCTGATGCTTGGGAAATCCCCTTGGTGTGTTCACGCACCGAAGTTTCCCACTTTCCCAACTAGTGTGACTCTTAGGTGCTATAGCAACCCAAAATTATATCTCCTTGAGGACTTGGGCGATATTTCATGTGCCCTTCTAGCTAAGTACCTTAAAGTATCCCACACCTCAAGTAGTTGTCATCCCCAACAACATCCAAAAATATTACAATCACCAAGTCTTTGTTTGAACTCATGCCCCCATCATAACTAGGTCTTCTAGAAACCCCAAGTTTTGTGCCAACTTGAAACCCTAAATTCTACCAAACAGGAAACCCAAAGTTTCCAACTCATGTTGAAATCATCCACAACCTATGCAACCATCCACCCTTCCCTCTACCCAAATTTGTGTGCAAGCAATCCATCTGCTACGTTGGAAAGACATATCTTCCCCAACTCTATCCACAATGTCCAAGTTTCCACTATCCTGCTGCGACGATCATACTTTGTTTTGTTGTTGTTGCAACCTCAATAAAAAATTAAAAAATATCTAAGTGTTGAACTCCCATGAACTAACTTATATGTCCATACTTGAACCAATTATGCCATGTCTCCACACATTGATATCCCCAATGTCTTGGAGTGATTGGGTAGCTAGTCCAAGTGTCGTGTCCAAATCATGAGAATGCAATTCTTCATGCCAAAACTTAGTCTTTTTTGTTGGATCTCCATCAATTCATCCAACTCTAAGGACTAAGGAAAGTGTCCACATTTTCCTCACTATTGTTTCCATCATCCAATCTTTGTAAAGGAGATCATCCATAATGTCTAAGTGTTGGAATTTAAACCTACTAGCATTCTTGTACTTCGACCTATTAGTCATGCTCCCATACACTAACTCTCCAAGTGTTGAACTATCACGTTCATTCCTTAAGAATGCATAACATGCCTAAAACTTGGTCACTTCCTTCCACAATTCAGTCCTTCCACACAACAACCTCAGACCAAGGCAAGGTCATCCCTCACCTTGTTGCACTATGAAGTCACCCCAAACCAAATTCATCTGTGGAAACCTGACTTCACGACCCAGATCATGGTGCAATTATCTAGTCTTCTACAACCACAAATAGTCTGCATCACATCCAAGTCTCCGAAGAATCAAGGGAAATCACTGTGCATCTACATGTCCAACCAATTCTTCCCTTGTGAATCAAACTATGATCAAGTCCACAAGTCTGGCTTCCTTGGTCAAATTCTCCCCATCTTCGTCTACATCTTCAAATATGAAATTTCCCATATGCTCCAAGAACCACACGTTCGGACAGTATTTTCCCCATTACATCATCAAACAATTATGTTGTTGTGTCTACCTCTCTAAGCTTCAAAATGGTTAGGCTTCACCCTTAACCATGCTTCCCAAAGAAAGATAAACACGCATGCCTAATTAATTTCTCCATGCTACAATATGCATGTCCAAACAATCCTCCAAAGTAAGGAAAGTCCTCAACTCACTTCCTTTCGTCGAGTCAACCCTCCACAACTCAAAATCTATGATGAGTGTGTCCAACAAACCTACACTCCTCAAACATCCTAATGAACTGTCCAAAGTGCTCAAAGTAGAAAAAGTCACCTCAAAGAATTTCCACTCCTTAGGCATGTCTGAACCAATAATCCTACCAACCTCAACTAATGACCCTGTTGGATCTCTGATTCATCACACAATCATTTGTGAGTCACTAAGGTATTCTCTACCTCATCCAATGTCCCATACCAAAGGCGAGATAACACCACCCAAGTCACATAATATGTGTTATGCCCATTCAGATGACTAACAACATTTCTTGGTTGACTTCTTTGTTGACTCCATCCATCTCCTAGAACATAATTATTATGCACCTCTTGCAAGAATCCAAACTCTATCACTATCGTCGCGACGTTCAATTCATTGCATGAATAAAAAAATATGGCTAAGGCACTAATGCACTAGGGTAACTCATCCAAGAGTTAGGAAATTCTTCAAGTCACCTCCATAGTTGCATCCAAATATGCCTAAGTCCACCATAAGACTCATCCAAGTAGGTTGACCCAAGATGATCTAGGTGGATATTGGTGGCCACCCAACTATTCCAACTGGCTCCTCATGTTCGTTTTTGTTTAGCACGTCCTTCTGTACTTCTTTATAATTGTGAGTTATACACTGCTGGGGTTGTATGAAGCCCCACACATTCTCCAAGTGGATACGGGTGGCCTCTCGCCTAATCTAACTGGCTTATTTTGTATGTTTTCATGTCATCACATCTTGTTGTACTTTTAGGGCTGTTTTGGGGCCATAAACGTTGTTTTCTTTCCTCACCACAGTTAGAATGTAGATGAAGTCAAAGTTTGATGACATAATGTGTAGTTCTCTGAAATGCCTTTCCAACAGGCTATCACACGCCTAAAATGGAGGTCGTATGAAAAATTTACAACCTTAGGAAGTTGAGGTACCAAATTACACCAACTTACCCATAGGGCCCACATGACTTTTGGTGTTTCACCTTCTAGGGTTAGGTTTTTGGATGTCTAGGTTTTTGGCATTCATGAGTAATATGAAAAGGGCCTCTGGAGCCTCATTGTAATCCATTTTTTTCTGCTCAAATGGATGTGCGTAGCAACCACATCTCTTCTCAGAGATAGATACCACCATTCAAGCAAATTTCAATTATGTAGTTTTACAGTTTCAGCCTATTTCATTATTTAATAGAAGATATAGTTCACTAGTTATTTTTGTTATTATTCCTATCTTTGTCTTTATTGTATTCAATTTCTTAATCAGTTTGTTCCGCTCCTAAATCCGGATCAGTGGTATCAGAGCGGTCTGCTCTTCATTTTTTTTTATTCATGCATGTCCCCGACAAGGTCCGGGTACAAGAAGTTGGGACTCGAACCAATCGAGCCTTTACTAGATTGGTTGCGTCGAGCCCGACAACAACCCATGGGAGACAAAAATAAATATGATGGAGCAAGAGATCCTATTAAAATGTTGCTCGAGGAACCCCTTGCGCAACAAAGGAATGAAATGATGGACAACTTCGCGCAGATCCTTCGACGGTTGCCCATGGGAGAAGCATCTTCATCAAGCGGCCATGCAAACCCCTTCAAGGTACATGTAAATTTTGACATTCCATTATTTGAAGGACTGATAGATGCAGATGTTGTAGATAAATGGTTGAATTTGCTCGAAGGATATTTTTCGGTCCACAATTTTTATGATAGGGAAAATATCCCTTTTGCACTCCTTAAGGTCGTTCCCCAAGTTAAAGACTGGTGGGACAGTTACTCTGAGAAAAGGGTCGTGGAGGAATCTGTAATTTTTTTGGTGGCTCCTACATGGGATTCCTTCTGGGACGCCATTAAAGAACACTACTACCCTGTTGGGAGCTACGAGGACCAGTACACCAGAGGGACCACCCTACATCAAGAAAGGGACCAGATAGTACCAGACTTCACCAATATTTTCCATACCCTACACACCAAATTGGGTATCAAATATTATGAGTGTCATCTGGTGCTCAAATACCATGGTTTTTTTCGTAAATATATTCAAACAGAAATGGAGTTCCTAGACATTGCCTCATTAGGCATGGCTTATAGATACGATGTCAATATCGAGCAGAAATTTAAGAAGAAACGACGAGAGTTTGGATCTGCAAACCCCTCACAGCCGAAGCAGGGCAAAGGCAGCCCCAACCCACACAGTAAGGGACCAAGTCAAGATGGTCACCCTCAGGACAATCCATCCAAGCCGCAACACAAGAAGGGCAACGAGAAGACGAAGAAGGACACAGGAAAATGGTGTGAGTACCATAAAAGTCCTTGGCACAACACCGACAAATGCTGCTCCAAGCAGTCCCTCGTGGCCGAGTTGAAGGCTTCCGATTCAGATTCCAAGTCAAATCTTGAAGGAGGGAAGTGGATTATCGATGTTGAACCCAGTTCCATGGTCACTACCACCAAATTCCATCCAAGCGAACCAGAATAACCAGAGGAAGGGGAACGCCTCTTTCACTCGCAGATGTGGGTCAAGGGGGCTCCAATTCATTTCATTGTCGATAGTGGGAGTTAGAAGAACCTGATTTCAGTCGAGGTCATCAAGCAGCTGGACCTGCCAACGACACTGCACCCGCAACACTACACCATCGACTGACTTCATCAAGGAAGAGATCTTTGTGTCAGCTAACAATGTCATCTACCCTACGGCATCAAGCCTTTCAAATATGAGGTACTGTGTGATATTGCTCCCCTTGAAGTTTGTGATATTCTTTTAGGACAACCATATTTGTGGAAGCGTCATGTTGTGTATGAGTCTAGACCCTGCAGTTTTATTATTACTTTGGGTAGACAATTGTACAGGATCCCATAGGTGGCACTACCTACTGCTATTTCTTCAATCTCTGCTCAACAATTCAGTAAGGTCATTTCATAGACCGGGAAGTTCGTCTTCTTGTGATCCATGATCAAAGTAAGCAGAAGGTCGCTACCACATTTGTGGCCTCTACACAATGCCTCTCTTTGTAGCAGAAGCAAGTGGATGAGATTGTGGAAGAATACAAAGACATATTCGCCTCACCTACAGGGGTACCGACACACTGCCAAGTCAAGCATCCATTTGATCTGACCGATGGCGCACCTCTACCTAATGGACCAGTCTATCGACACTCGTTGATGGAGAATGACGAAATCATGCGTCATATCCAAGAGCGTCTTCAAAAGGGGTACATCAGATCCAAATCCTCCCCTTGTGGAAGCCTGATTGTACTGGCGCAGAAGAAGGACGGGACTTGGAGACTCTGCATTGATTATAGAGACTTAAAAAAAATCACAGTCAAGAACCGCTACCCCATTCCTAGGATTGATGACCTTCTTTACCAACTAAAGGGGCAAAAGTTATTCAACAATATTGACCTGAATTTTGGCTACCACTAGGTTCCCATCGAACCAACGGATGTATGGAAGACAACCTTCAAGTCTAAAGAAGGTCTCTACGAATGGCTAGTCATACCCTTTGGCTTAACAAATGCACCAACCACTTTCATGAGATTGATGGATGATGTATTGAGACCCTTCACCAACTCCTTTGTGGTAGTATATTTGGATGACATCCTCATCTTCAGCAGAACGTGGGAGGAGCACATGCGACATATTCAGTAGGTTTTGAGCACTTTGCGGAAACACAAGCTTTATGCCAACTTAGAAAAATGCTCTTTTGGCATGAACATGGTCCAATACCTGGGATACATTGTTGATGAGCATGGGGTACATGTTGATCTAGATAAGATCCAAGTCATCCGTGATTGGCCAGCCCTGACCACACTGACCGATCTTCGAAGCTTATTGGGACTAGCCAATTTATACCGACAGTTCGTGTTGGGATTCTCCCATATTGCATGGGCCCTCAGTCAGGTGACCAAGGGTGGTGGTAGGTCCAATTTCATGTGGGGAAGGAGAAACAACGAGCATTTGATGATCTGAAACATCACTTGTGGTCATCTCTAGTACTTTCCTTGCATGATCTGCAACAACCATTCAATATTGAGACTGATGCATCTGACTATGTTGTGGGCACAATTCTCACTCAGCACGAGCATCTTGTGGCATACCATAGTGAGACACTCTTTGATACTGTCTGAAAATACCCCACCTGTGACAAGGAAATGTATTCCATTGTACAAGCATGTCGTCAATGGAAACATTACATTCTAGGGAAAGAGATGATCATACACACTGATCACAAGCCTCTGTAGTTCATACAGACACAGGGGAAATTACAGAACGATCACCATCAGAAGTGGTCCACCTACATGCAACAGTTCCATATCAACATAAAGTATAAGACATGTATCTCCAATCGTGTTTTTGACTTCCTTAGTCGACCCCCTGTGGCTGCACTCACCACTGTGCTCCAGTCCCGTGGACATGAAGCATCAGAGTGGCCCCAAGTTTATCAGTAAGATCCAGACTTCGCCACCACATATCAGCTCTTGGGGACAGACGCCATTGTCACTGATTTTCAAATTTAGGACAGACTCTTATGCCACCTGGGCCATCTCTGTGTTCCTACAAGTGAGCGTGCAAAGCTGATTTGGGAATCCCACTAGAGTCGGGTGGCAGGACATTTTGGCATAGAGAAAATTGTGGTCGTACTTCATAAACATTTTTATTGGCCAAAACTTTGACACGACGTCAACAAGTATATCAGATCGTGCACTTCCTGTGCCATTGCCAAGCCAACCATCAAGAAGCAAGGCCAATACACACCTCTTCCTATTCCCGAGAAGACATGGGAATCCATCTCAATGGATTACATGTCTGGTTTTTTGTCCACCAAGCACAAAAATGAATGTGTGTTTGTGGTCGTTGATTAGTTTTCGAAGATGTCCATTCTCACAGCCCGTAAGAAGAATGTCACAACGACAGATGTTGCCAAGCTCTTTTTCGAACGACTTTGGGTCCATTTTGGGATACGATAGACCATCATCTTCGACCGAGACAATAGGTTCCTCAACACCTTTTGGTCGAGTCTCTGGTCTCTCTTGGACACCAAGCTCACAAAATCCACTTCTTTCCACTCCCAAACCGATGGCCAAATTGAGGTTGTCAATCGGATGATTGTGCACATCCTGCACATGTACAATTCTAATCATCCACGTACATGGGACGAGAGTCTCCCATATGTCCAACACAGCTACAACAGGGCTCTCCATAGCTCCACCGGCCATAGCCCATTTCAGGTGGGTCTGTGATTCCAACCCTTGGGACCCATTGATGTTGCACTTCTTCTTGCCACCGCACAGACAGACTTGTCCCTTGATCAGTCTGCGCTCGACAAAGCCACTAGATTCATTGAGCGGATTCAACACATCCGCCAACAGGTCCAGGAGTTTTTGCATAATCCAATGCTAAGTACAAGCAATGTCATGATAAACATTATGCACCGCACTAGTTTCAGGTTGGCGACAAAGTCTGGTTACATTTGCAGAAGGAGTGTGTCATCAGGACCCATCGGAAGCTTCGCCCACTTCGTTATGGGCCTTACACTATCACCAAGGTTGTGGGTAGCAATGCTTTTGAGCTCAACACTTCACCCTTCCTTGGTCTGCATCCAGTATTCAATGTGGACCTCCTTCGGCCATATTTTCCATTGTTATTGGACACCTCTGAGATTGTCAAACAATTGACACCAACATAGCTCAACTTGGACTACATGAAATAAGCATCCACCAATAAGATCGTGGACACACATGTCAAGGGCACTCGCCAACAACAGATCCAACTTTATCGGGTTGTCAAGGCAGGGCAACTCCTACAACAAGGAAAGTGGCTCACCCAAGGCCAAATCCAACAAAAGTTTCCTCCCCTGATGGGGGAACTCAACGCAATGGAGACCATTTCTTCCTAAGGGGGGAGGATTGATCCAGGTGGATATTGGTGGCCACCCACCTATTCCAACTGGCTCCCCGTGTTCATTTTTGTTCATCACATCCTTTTGTACTGCTTTATAATTGTGAGTTCTACACTTCTGGGTTGTATGAAGCCCCACACATTCTCCAGGTGGATACGGGTGGCCTCTTTCCTAATCCAACTATCTTATTTTGTATGTTTTCATGTCAGCACATCTTGTTGTACTTTCAAGGTTGTTTTGGGGCCCTAAACGTTGTTTTTTTGGATCACCACAGTCAAACTATAGATGGAGTCATATTCAGACGGTGTAATGTGTAGTTCTATTAAAGACCTTTCCAACGGGATATCACGCACCTAAAACAGAGGTCGTATGCAAAATTTACGACCCTAGGAAGTTGAGGTACCGAGTTACACCAACTTACCCATAGGGCCCACATGACTTTTGGCGTTTCACCTTCTAGGGTTAGGTTTTTGGATGTCCAGGGTTTTGGAATTCATGAGTAATATGAAAAGGGCCTCTGGAGCTTCATTGTAATCCATTTTTTTCTGCTCAGACGGATGCGCGTAGCAACCACATCTCTTCTCAGAGATAACTACCACTATTCGAGCAAGTTTCAGTTCTCCAATTTTATAGTTTCAGCCTATTTCATTATTTAATAGAACATATTGTTCACTAGATATTTGTGTTATTCTTCCTATATTTGTGTTTATTGTATTCAATCAATTAATCAGTTCATTCCGCTCCTAAATCTGAATCACAAGCTCTCTGCACTTTCATCCAAGTCAAGGTGTCCCAACTACTACATGACTTCTTCAAGTCTACACTACTTGAGCCACCCTCAAGTCTTCCAGTTTTCACCATGGAAAAAGATTACACTTGAACCAACAAATCATCCAACTTCCCTTCAAATAACTCACCACAACACTTAGGAAATGTAGGAACTCAAAACCAACCATACCTTTCCAATGGCATTCTTGGTTGCAACCATGGTTTAAGTTTGATGTCTTGGACCTTCACTTTCCCAAGCCACCAAATCTTTGCATGAAATTCCCCCAATCAACGTGCACAACTCCACAAACATGCATAGCACATTTTTTGCGATAAAAGGTTGAGTCCATCCATCCACTTCATAAATACATCTAAGTCCCAAACTTCCCATGCAACCGACCAAACTCATCTCCAATGTCTTTCCATCTCTGAACCTTGACTGATTTCGCTACAAGGCACCATGCACACACCACCCGACTGCCAAGTCATGTTGTTGTTAACTGACTTGCGTAGCTCTACAAAGAATCGCCTCATCTGAAGGCTGCGGTCAACCCACTCGTCCAACAACCAAATTTGACTCAAATGTTGTTCTTGAAAAATGCATGGAACGAAGATGTCATGATGAAAATGTGCCCAACCAACTACCTTGTTGCAAATCTTCTCTAAGTTTCATCAATTCACCCAACTCACCCAAGTACTTCAACTCGTCACAACCCAAAACTACTCCACTTCCATGATCATCCTTTGTGATCACTTTTACAATTAGATCTGTGATTAGTCTTGTGACAAGTCTTGTGTTCGTCTACCTTTCTCAAGTGCTCGGTTCACCCCAAAAACTCTATACTTGGTCTTCTCAAGGTGTGCATACAGGTCTGGCACTTACTTCCGTGACAAATCAAACGCCTAGACTATCTCTGTTAAGGTTAGTCCACCTTATTGAACCTCCACCAAGTCTGCACCCAAACTGTCTCCACAATGAACCCATTCACTCCACCAAATTATTCACCAAGTCTGCAAATGTTCCCACTGAACTGTCTTTGCAATGAACTGTGAAACCAACTGCAGTGTGCCTCAAAACCATTGTTCTGACTACAATAGTGGTGAAGAGCCAAATATTCTCTGGTACCATCTATCGTAGAGATAATGGTGAAGAGCTCACCAAGCCTTCTTCAAAATATCCAATGAACCATGGATGATTTTAGGGGCTAAATTTCGCTCATGGGCTAATTTTCCATGGTTTTTCCAAAAACAAGATTCGCTATTTTAAAAATGATTTTCCCAAATTCTATAGGATAAAATTATTTTACCTTAACAATCGCCAAAATTTTATAAAAACTATATAAAATCCTTAGAAATTTGAATATTTTTACAAAAATATCGCCAAACATTTATAGTTTGAATATGAAGGATTAGTAAGATTCGCCAAGGTTTCTACATTTTAAAATAAATTTCCATC